>APFE030248116.1:5371-54741 GCA_000404065.3 Pinus taeda
TCTCTCTCTTTCTATATATATATATATATATATATCCCTCTTCCTGCCCCCCTCTCTCCCACCCTCGTTCTCCATCTCTCCCTTGTCACCCTCTCTCTCTCTCCCTTTCTCTCATAATTCCGTCAATCTCTCCCCACCACCTCCCTCTCGCTCTCCCTCCCTATCTTCTCCTCTCTCTCTACCCTTATCTCCACCGCATTTTTGTGTCTCCCTCTCTCTCTCTCTATCTTTCCCTTCGCTCCCTCTATCTTTCCTTCCGTTATCTATCTCTCTCTGTCACCCCTCCTTCTCTCCTCTCTCGCTCACTCTCTCTCCATCTCTCCCTTGTCACTCGCCCCCCCTATGCACCTCTATCTCCTATGTTTTTTTCCTTCTCTCTCCCTCTCCATGTCCAACTTGATCCCTCTCTCCTTATCTCCCTCAAGTCGTCACTCTCTTACTTCCTTTCTCTCCCTTTCTATCCCACCTCCCTCTTTCTCTACCCCGATCACTATCTCTCTCTATATACCCTTGAACTCTGTCACTATCTCCTTCCCTCTCTCCTTTTCTCTCCTTCCCTTTCACCATTCCATATCTAAGTCTCCATCTATCTTTTCCACCTCTTTCCATCCCTCTGTTCTCTTCTTCACTCTGTCTTCTCCCCTCTCCTCTCTACAATACTCTCTCTCTATTTCTCCCTTGTCATCCCTTACTCTCTATTTTTATCTCTCTATGTCTTTTTTCTTCCCTTCCTCTCTCTTCACCCAAATCAATCTCTATCTCCCTCTCCCTCTCCTTTTCTCCCTCACCTCTTGTCTCTCTTAATTCCTTTATCTCCCTCTCTACCACATATGATCAAAACTTTTCACTTTGTGTAATCAACAATATATGTAAGGTATAATATATTTTACATTTTAATTTTTTATTGTGAAATGATTTATGGTTTTCGGCCTGAGGTATTGATAAGTTGTGGTATTAACCCATGGTATTGTAATAAAACCTATTTACAATTTAGAAATATCAATGGGAATGTGGGGGTGAATATCCATGGCTAAGAATCTTGTTATATTGTAAGTATTTAGATTTCGTGTGCTTATTAATTAAATTCGAATATGGTTATGGAATCATACTAATCCTTACAATGGTTATGGAATCATTATTAATCCTTAAAGCTCTATCAATCGCTTTGTTTGTTGATCACTGTTAGTTTAGCATTGACCAATGAAAATTATAATTCTTATCTTTAAAAAATAATAATTATTCTTCAATATTATTACATAAGAAAATTATCAAACATTTTATTGCACCATAAATTGAAGGTCTTATTGCATCCTTTGCACAATATAATGCCATGTAAATAATTGGCTTACAAATGTTATGTCATAATTTATGGATATGATTTCAATTTTCAAGCATTACTTTTAATATTTCTGCAGTGATTTTTATTCTTCAGTTTTGTAGGAAAACCTTTCAAAAATAAAATCATTGAAAAAGTAAATAGCATATTTACCATAATTTACTAGCCACCACAATTTAAGAAAATAATTGCATAAAAATTGGATAGGAATAAGATGTAATTAAATATGGATACCAAGAATTACTTCCCCCAATTATTTATGTCTTCCTTAGCACTTCTGTAGGAGTAAAATCATAAATGTGACTTACTAGTGCTTACAACCCACCAAAATTTATGGAAGTTATTCTGCATAAGTAACCAATTATCTTATCCACTCCATAACTTAATTTATTACATCTTGCCAAAGCAAGCCTATGGGATGATTTCTATAGTTACCACATGTAAGTTATAAATATTTATGCAAATTTTCCCATAGCATAATTTCTAACTTGATTTGGAGGCTTACAATATAAAAAATAGAATTTTATTATTTTTATTTTTTAACATTTTATTATTAAGCTAAGATTTTAATGTTTACACTCATTTATAGACACTAAAATATCTCGCCCATAATAGGCCCTATATCACTTTTAACCTTTTATTATTTTTTAATTGAGCCCACATATAAATGTTTAAATTTTATGAACATTTTTGCCTACACATCGGGTTGTATAGTTCCTCTCATCCTCAAAAAAATGTGCAAAAAAGGTGTAGCTTGTTTTATCTTTTAGATATTTCATTGTTTACAAATAAATTTTATAAATGTCTATGATTTAAAATCAACATCATTTTGATACGTAGTTTGACATATAAAAGGTGAAATATGCTACATATCAACCACATTTACTAATATGATTGTCCTTGTAAACAACTACAGTGAATTTGTAGACCATTGCTAGG
The DNA here is from genome assembly GCA_000404065.3 of Pinus taeda. Classification (NCBI taxonomy): domain Eukaryota; kingdom Viridiplantae; phylum Streptophyta; class Pinopsida; order Pinales; family Pinaceae; genus Pinus; species Pinus taeda. The sequence continues at coordinate 7,647 of APFE030248116.1, forward strand.
TATGGTTTATTTTGGATAACTATGGTTAAAAATGATTATCAACGATTCACTATGGTTGTGAATGGTTGAGCATGGTAGGCTACGGATGCTCATGGTTGCTGATGGTTGACATTGAAGAGGGTTGTTGATGATTGACAATTTTTGAAGAGGGTTGATCGAGGTTGAGGAGAGTTTATTAATGTTGATTATGTTTACTATAGTCAACCATTAACATAAAAATGTGTTTATGTTACATTAATATAATAATGTTTCATTAATGTAGATTGTTGTTACATTAGTACATTCATGTTACATTAATTTTAATGTTACACTAATGGCTGAAGGGGGTTGACAAGGTTGACCATGGTTGATCGAGATAGACTTTGGTTGATTGAGGTTGAATATGGTTGGTTTTGGTTGAACTTAATTGACCATGGGTTACCATAGTTGGACTTCTTTCACAAAAAGTTACTATAAATTACGATAAGAAACATGGTTGGCCATGGCTACCAACATTTACCTATAAAAATCTATGGTTAATCATATAAACAACCCTACCATATTTAACCATGTTTAATTATGTTAACCATATTAATTGCATTATCCATACTCTTAACTTTAAATAACCATACCTTATACTTAAATCTCTACCTTTCTTTCACCACAAGAAATAAAAAAAATAAAAAAAATTAAATTAACACCACAAAACAAAAAAATTTCAATGATTTTTGCTAAAAGTATCGAAACTAATTGAGGGTGCCTTAAAAAAAATCACATCTTCGCCTATTTTGCAACTATGCATATGCTACTTTTGGCATATTAAAGTATAGCCAATTTAGAGCTATGGCGATTAACCTCTAGTCATTGAATTTGAATTCAAAATTACCTACAAAAATAATGTTTATAGTAGGAACATGTAACACCCTTGAAATAAAAACACATAATTAATTAGATTAATCAAGCGATTTATAATCAAAAAGCAATTTATCAACTAGTTAACATTAAATTACAAAAATAAGAGTGAAGAGAGACAACTTACCTATGGAATGCTAGCTGAACATCAGTTGAATTTTGCTACCTGCAACAAAGTCTTGGGGACGACTCTCCACCCAACAGTAGGTTCAATTGCGCAAAATCTTGCTACAACTGGCTACCCCCGAGCCCTCAATCAATGTACTACTACTAGGGTATCCTTTGTCTCCTAACACTTTTCTCCCACATAATCGAGGATGGAATCATGGAATGCGTGTCATCTTCCTCCCCATCTATTAAATAGAGCAAACATTAGAAGGAGAACCACATGCATACACTCCATGTGTCAACATGCAACTTTACTGCTTTCTTGTTTTATTCTTTTGTTTTTGTTTTTTTTTATAGCTTTACTGATTTTTACTATTTTTCTGTTTATTTTTATTTTATTTAGAGAATGTGATTAATTTATTAATTTATATTATTTATTTTACTTACTCTTACTATTTATTATTTATTTAATATTATATTTATATTATTTATAATTATTATTATTATCTATTATTTATTATTAAGGGACATTACATACTTCCCCACTTTAACGAACTTCGTCCTGAATTTTATTTATGATTTTTATTATTTATGATTTATTATTAGGGGACATTACGTTTATTTTGTTATTTATTACTTCATGTAATAGTCCTGGCACCCTCTGCTGAGATAATATAATTAACAGGCATCGAAAGTTTCACAACACCTGAGAAATACCAAGGAATCTCTATTCTTTTTCCCACTTTCAGAATCAGGTAGAAGCCTCCACTTTCAAAACTACGCATAAGCCTCCTGAGTCTGTATCCTAGTCCAAGGCTGGCCCCAAGGCTCGTGCCTGACTTAAACCTCATCTCCCCAAGGTAGGCATCTAGTATAGTGCTCAATGTCACCAGGCATCTCACAAGATTGGCCCACTCCCTCCACAACTCACTAATGCGCACAACCCCAGGCATCGAAGTCATTACACCCCTACCAGAATTGGCATCCCAATACAATACTAGGCATCTAGCCTTCAATATCAGGCACTTGGCCTCCTCAAGATGGTCCCATAGCCCTCAAGAGCTATCCATCAAGAGCTATACAAGACAAAGGAACCAATGGCATATGTAGTGTTAATTGAGTATGTCCCCAGCCCATATGGTGTTGCATATTCTCCCTCGCAGGTATGGGCTCCTACGAGATCATCCAATAAACCGGCCATCTCACTTGATTTGTGGAGTCCGGTCAATCATCACACCTCAACATGAAACCAATGCATTACCTATACCATCATAGTATCATAGAAAATAATCCACATGCCAAGTCTTGCATCTCATCATGAGAACATTCATAATTGTTAATCGCAAAATAATGAACTTCATGCTCATGCATGTCATAAATTTGTATGCAATTACCATATGATCCAGACCACATCTCAACATATGAGCATCAAAGATACCATCATAAAATACCCTCATATGTTATAACATCAACTTATTTTCATTAGAGATATATCATTACATCACAGAATAAATGAATCACATGTCAATTTACATAATATCATAACATCGTGATCCCTATGCATATCATATCCATCATAAGCATTTAACATCATTACCATAACAAATAAATAAATAAGCACCGCATATACATCATTAACCTCTCATGAGAACTATATCCATTTATCACATACCATTCATGAAACATCATTAATATGATAACCGTATCAATACTTATCATATACAAAACAATAATACACTATAAGCATTCTTATCATGGTTCATCAAAAAATAATTTCATTTGTTTGTATAAACAATGAATACCAACTATGAAATAAGATTATTCAACATTTCTATAGGATATAATTTATCTCACCAAAACTATTAGCGTCATGTTTTCATCAAGATACCAATTACTTTTAAATAATCATTTCCAGTTCTTCCAATTAGGAAGTTGTCTATTTACACTGTAGATATACTGGTTTAAGTACATATTTAAATTCAAATTGGCCTCATTATCTTAAGAATTAATGTATCATCATGTAATCTTCCTTCCAGAAGTAATTTTAGTGAAATTCATTGTTAAGATATTATTGTCCTTAAATCATCAATCTCAAAATTAAAATCCTTTGGTACCCTTTGGCTTATCGATTCCAAAACTGCTATATGCAATTTCATATAAACATTTAGTCATCATGATTTGATTTTATATTATGCTAATTCACTCGTCTGAAGGCTTTTTGATCCATGGTGATTTATACATCATTACTATGTCCTTTACTAATCACGTTGCTTGATTCAATCATCAATATCATTAAGAGAATTTTCTTCTTGACATAAACATCCCTTCACTTACTCCTACCATATATTCATAGATACAATTTATTTTTCCCTTAGTCTCAATTATCTAATATCCCATATCTACTAGCTTCAACAATGGAAACTTCCTCAATTTTTAAAAGCATGTTACACTTGAAATGTTGCTATTATTCTTCCAATAAAATAACTTATCTTCCTTCAATTGCTCATTTTTATTATGGATTCTCTTCTTTAATCTAATGTCATCATGCCCTTTAGGGCCATTGAAATGATCTTCTTTAAAATGATCACATATATTGTTGGAGGCCCAATTATTTGCCTTCCTTAAGCAGATGAATGCAAAGGCTTTCCACATTGTCTTCACACTCTCAATACTATGAATTTGATTTACATTGAAAGTACGTTGTCATAAGAAATCAGAAGAGGCTTTTTTTTTTTCTAGTGATGGTGACTGAAGAGCCAGTCTTTCCTTTTCAACTTATATTTTCCTCAGAAATAAAATTTTACTTGGTGCACACAACCCACTTATTACAAAATCTAATTACAGTAACCGCATCCCATGGAAACAAAAATATTCCAGACAAGCATCTTCAACTGTGTCTCTTTTTTTTTTATAGTTCATTGTTTCTATATATGTATCTCTTGCAATCCTCAAGGCTTGAATTCAACTATGCAGAGTATTTTTCTCCCATTTTGTATCTGTTGCTAGTTAAATGGAGTTTCCAAAAATGGGAAACTAAATTAATTCTTGCCACTAACTTCTTAAAATACTAGTATACCATCCATTCTCCTCTATTTTTTTGAAGCTTTTCATCCTTCTAAGATGCTTGAGCAAAGTGATAATTAGGTGATGAAATGGGCTTCATACTTCTAAGACACCATAGCAAAGTGATAATTTAGGTGACAAAATGAGTTTCATCAAGTCTGCTAAGCTCCGAGGGGCTTGATGATTAAAGAATTGAACATATCCGTCCAGACAATATATCCTAAAGATTAAAGCAAAATTTCCAACCTAAGTGCAACCTAGTATCCAGAGAAATTTCACAACTGATTGCAAGAAGGACAAATTGCCTTCCTAAATATATCTGATCTAATGCTCAACAGTTTTCACTTCAATCTACTATACAACATACAAATATATCATATATATTTTGGTTATATTACAAATATGTCAAAAAAAAACTCAAGAAATATGAATTCTTTTCTCTGCGCTGACTTGCAAATTGTTTCTGGCATCATGAACTCTTACCTATGATATTTCCTTTCCCTTTCTTTGTTTAGTATCTTGTTTATCTATCTTGAAGTAATATGCTTCTGACAATTCAAGAATTTTGTGGTAATGTTGTTAGAAATATATCATCATTTCATCAAGAAGTGTTCGTCTGGCTTGAGCGAATCCAATTATGAGATGGAGCATGCTTTTAGGATGAAAACGGAGGTAAAAATGGGAATAACAGTGGGATTATTTTTCAATTGATTACAAACACTAAAATTCTAAATGGCGGAGTTGATAATAAAATTTTCTTTGATATGTATCCTCCTACACCTAGGCTATGACTTACTCCTCCAAAAAATTACATTGCAGACGTATAGTATACGCCTCTAGACATTTATTAAACAAAATAAGAGGTTATCATAATTGGTGTTGAGAGGATCATTCATCAAAGAAGGTTTTAAGAATTGACTTTCAACAGACACCATACCACAATGAGAATAAGGAGCTTTGCACATGCATGAACCTTACGAAAAGTCTTATAATGAATTTATATACAGCCAGTACAACCCTGAAGAGCATAGTAAAACATCCTAGGACTCCCTCCTTCCACCTTTTTGGGCAAATAGATTAATTATAATTGCAATATAACGTTTTCAGAAGGAATGCCAACCTGGATCTTGTTGAAAGTTTGAAATTTTGTAACTTCGAAAACAATAGAAGAAATTGTGAATGGCGTAAAAATCTAAATAGTCCTCATAAATTATTTTATTGTATAACTATTTCCAGTTAGGTAGCAGTATGCTATGGACAAGCCCATGTATTTTGGCCAATCTGTAAGGTATGTAAAGTGTGACAAACAGTACAGATTCCAGGGGGGCTTCGGTTGAAGTTTTCAAAGGGATATCCCATATTAAGTGGGATAGATAGTAGAGTGGGTCTTCTGTTGAAGTTTTAAAAGAATAGCCCATTATTTGTGCTATGTAGCTTGTAAAGTTTCCACACAAAGACCCAGTTTAAGAAGAGCTTTTATTCCATTGACTCGAAAAAAACCAAAATGTATAGCGAAACCCTTATAATATAACTACAAAAAGTATTCTCCAAATAGTAAAACACGAAATTCATTATAACTAATTTTATGCCCTAACAAATGTAGTGGTAGTACAGTAAACAGACAAAACCTAACTGTTTCCAGCAACATCGACTGCTTTCATTTTTATTTTATAATATAAATGTGAAAAACAAATTACTTCTAACGGAACCAGTGGAAATTGGTAAAAGAAACCTGGATGTTGGCAGCTAAGTGTACCTTGTAGTGTTTCCCATGATCTCTACGACTGAAAGAAAACACTGAGAATTGTAACCTAGATAGTCACTACCATCATTCTAAACAACAAACTCCACTTACTATTCCTTTTAAGATTAGTTTTTGATTGCATTTTTCTTTTGTTCACAACAGTGTCTCCTCAATGGCTTTCCATGTCCTAAGCCTTCAATTCATCATCAATAGCGATGTTGAAGTCGATGAACTATATCTTCAATAATTTTCTAAAAAAAAAATCACCTATTCCCAATTCCTTTCACAAGCATACGACATATAATTATACCTAAATGCACAAATTTTCTCTTCAAGAAAATTTTTCCAACGATGCAAGGAACCTTAAAGTGGAGAACTACATGGCCATTTGTGATAGATCTTTGCAAGCATGTATTAACACTAAAAACCTGAGAGAAGGTAAGATGGTCCATGGATATATGATCATAACTAGTTATACGTCGTGTGGCTATATAGGGAACCATCTGCTGGACACGTATGTAAAATGTGGGAGTTTGGTTGTGCACATGCCCTTATTGGTTCTTCTATTGTGACTCAGCGCTTGGTGTTATCCTAGACGCTTAGGCTTGGTGTGGAATTGTGACTTGTTGTTCGATTCCCATTGTCATAGCGCTTGGGTGTTTTGCCAAATGTAACAGAAGGGCATGGAGCCAAACTCAAGCACCATAATTAGTGTTATATTCACATGTAGCAGTATACTAGCTATTGACTGTGGTAAGTAGGCTCATGCTTATATACTTAGAAATGGAATTGAGTTAAATTCTCTTGTGGGTAGTGCTCTTGTTGATATGTATGCTAAATGCCACAGATTAGAGGATGCAGGCAATGTATTTGACAACATGTCTGAAGGAAATTTGGTTTTGGACAATGCAATGCTTTTGGGATATTTGAGAAATGGAAGTTTGGAGTATGTCCGTCAGCTATTTGACAAAAATGTGTGAACAAGATGTCAAATCCTGGACTTCCATGATTATGAGTTATGCCCACAATGGTCACAGTGAAGAGGCCTTGGATTTTTTTTTCTTTGAGATGCTGCAAGAAGGCATGAAGCCTAATAATCTTACTTATGCCATTGTTATCAGTCCATGCGCGAGCTTGGTGACGCTAGGGAAAAATTAAGCAATGAAAGGATTTTGATATCTTGGGTTCGAGGCCCAAGGTGAGGTAGTTGAAGGAGTTTGGCTTGTAGAATGGAAGGAAATGTACACTGGGGTGGATCCATCATGGGTTGCACTGCTGAGCATTTCAATTGCACCGGTGAGTTCCTAGAAGAAATTGTTAGAGAAATTATAATAATAAATTTCAAACACCTTTTTGTATAAGGAGAATGGAGTACAATTTTGAAATGCCCAATACTCTCACTAAATAATGATATTGAAAATAAATAAACCTATCCAAATAGTTCTATAGTAAGTGAAAAATATCTTATTAATGTGGAGAGATTTAATCTAGTCTTACGGAGTTAAAACACAACACAAATGAGTATTGGCAGAGTTGGATTTCACATCAAAGATATCCGAAGCTATATTTGACTATCACAAGTGAAGAAGAGTAAATTAAGCAGAATTTCGATGTTTATTAATTCAATTTGTTATGAGGGATGGGTAAATAATACTTTTTCTCAGTAAAAAAAAAAAAAAAAAAACCAGTTCTGACGGTAACAAATATGTATATTGTGTATTAAATTTCCACACCTTTGAATAAACAAAATAGATATAAATAAAATTTAACCAGCGATAAATAAACCAGATCTTTGAATTAAACCAGTTATAAATAAAATTTAATACAAAATACATTACCCCCTATTTTCCACAGTAACAAAATGATCAGGCCGTATTAAATCATTGATCAGACATTTGTAGGGTGTATATATTCCATCCCACAATGGAGTTTTAGAAAATAATAAATTGGATTTCAACCCAAAAAAAAAACCATGAAATTATGTACTTAATGCAATTTACCATTTAGGTTTAAGGAGAAGCTAATAATAATTTCCACTTTGCAAACTCACCTAAACCATCATGAAAGTGATCATATACTTCCATAGAGAGACGTCATGGATTACTCTGTGTCTTTTTTAACCATAATTTGCTTGTCGTCGAATGCACTTAAAGGATGGTGAAATTTATTTGCTCCAGGAGAGGTCAAGGACAACCTTTGACAAAAGATGAATCTTGGGTTTAGGTTTAGGCTTTTGCTCTGACGGTGTCCCTTTAGATGTTGTAGTGTTTCCTTCCTAAATGTGTCTAGCCTATCTTTAAGCTGTTGAGATGGCATTATATCGATCTTTTTCTTCCATTATAAAATAAATAATATAATAAGGCTACCTGGCAAGGCTGCAAAATTAACCTCGTCTTTAATTCTCGCCAAGATGCTTCCAGAGTAATTATTGAGCATCACCACTTACACTGTTTGACATTTAGATGCATTGTGTCCTCTTAGCTTTGGAGGGGAAAATCTACCGAGTTATTTGAGGAAACCAACATCTTTTTTTTTTTAAGAATCAAATCTAGATGGAGCTGTAACATTACCCTTCTCTTTTTGATCTAGCTAGATTCTTGCAGCTAATTAATACAAAATTTGTATTTGGATTTGTATAATTCCTCAGGAATTCAATAAAAACAGCCCTATTAAACACAACTAAATTTGAGTATCTTTTACTAAGAGCTTTTGCACTTGACTTGGGGCTGTGATTTACAGAGCCATATATCCAAAATATTATCTCTAATGATGCAGGATAGATTGAAGGAGATTTAGAGCATATAAAATACTAAAAGCAGATCGAGGGGTAGTTTAAAAACCAACAATTAAATACATTGTTTAGGGTTATTTTGTAGACATTGCAAACATTTTTATCTATAAGGATACATCTTAGAATGAGTTGAGAGTTTATATTCAACTTGGAAAATGACCATGCAAGGCCAAAGAGTATAGTATGTTTTAACTCAGACTTGAGAAAAACTCAAGGGATGACTTTAGATATAAATTAGAATAATAAAGTAACACTAATTTTAAGAATCAAAGAAAAATAAATTCTTTTTCTTGAGTTAAATGTCTTCTATATACGAAAACGAAGATGCAGATTCAATATGATTCCTATTTGACTTGTGAGAATGATCTGAGCACGACTCAACAAAAAAAAATAAAAATAATAAAATAATAAAATAAAAATAAATAAATAAATATTAATCATAAAGAAGATAGTCCAAAGGTCCAACAGAGTTGAAACTTGCTTTGATACCATATGTAACAACACCGAAATAACAACACATAATTAATTAGATTAATCAAGAGATTTATAATCAACAAGCAATTTATCAACTAGTTAACATTAAATTACGAAAATAAGAGTGAAGAGAGACAACTTACCTGTGGAACGCTAGTTGAACACTAGTTGAATTCTGCTACTTCCAACAAAGTTTTGGGAACGACTCTCCACCCAACCATAGGCTCAACTGCGCAAATTCTTGCTACAACTAGCCACCCCCAAGCCCTCAATCAACGTACTACTACCAGGGTATCCTTTGTCTACTAAAACTATTCTCCTAGAGAATCGATGATGGAATCATGGAATGATGGAATGCCTCTCATCTTCCTCCCCATCTATTAAATAGAGAAAACATTGGAAGGGGAACCACATGCACACACTCCACCTGTCACCATGCAACTTTACTGCTTTCTTGTTTTATTCTTTTGTTTTTATTTTTTTATATCTTTACCGATTTTTACTATTTTTCTTGTTTTATTTCTTTTTCTTTTACTTTTTGATAGCTTTACTGATTTTTAATATTTTTCTGTTTATTATTATTTTATATTTAGAGCATGTAATTAATTTATTAATTTAGTATTAATTATTATTATTTACTATTACTATTTTTTATTATTAATTAATATTATATGATATTATTTATTATTTATTATTGAGGGACATTACAGAACATACCTCTACATATCTACCCTGTCAAGTCATGTTGTCCGTTACCTTTACCGTATGGTTTTGGGTAAATGAAACCTTGGAAATTCCGATCAATAGTGAAATGTGGGATCAAACCCAAATGGTCTTCTTGTATGAGAAATAAGTGATGTGTAGTCAAAAGCGTGACCCCGTTCACACATTTGTTTCTCCGCAGAGCTTCCTGCACTCATGGATTTAAGGCATAGTTACCAAATATGTTCGAATCAGGAAAATAAATATGGAAATTTGGGAATTCGATTCGTTCATCGAATAATTCGATAGATTCAAGTCGGTTTATGGTTGTAATCGCTTGGATGATCTATTCAGTGCAACTAATGACGTCACACGGTATTGTTAATTAGTGCCTAGATCGGTAGTTGAATTCTCTTCTAATATGGCAGTGGAGTCGGAGATACTAAATGGAACTTCATTGCCAAGGGAAATTGCCAAATTTTTAATTTTAGAGTAATTTTCAAAGGTTGGAAAAAGTTGAGAAAACCAAAAAATATTTAAAGCTAAAAAAAAAGCCAATTAAATTTGATATATTTTATAAAAGTAATTGATTTTTTTGAATTTGAAGTTTAACATATTTTATAAAATTTAGTAAAGTTTAGTAATTGATTTTCTTTAAATATGTTTATTTTTTCTAAAAATAAGTTTTGAATATTTAGTTTTAAATATGTATTAGTTAAAAAAAATAGATAATATTTGAAATTTGGAAAGATTTTAGATAACATTTGAAACTTAGTAAGGATAATTGACATCAGTGGTTTTATTTTTCTTTAGTGAATAGTAATTTTAAAATTGTTATTAAAATTATTAAAATTGTTTAAATTTTAAAATAAAAAAAAAAATATGAATAAAAAACATTGTTATTTTAGAAAACAAAAATAAATATATTTAAATATTTAAGATGTATAGTCTCAATTTTTTCCGAATTAAAAATATTTCATATGAATTCAAATTGGAATTTGGTAATTATGATTTAAAGTTGTCAATGCAATAATAGGAAGATTCAAATAGTATCTCTAATTTCTGTGAGGAAAGTTTAGTTAGGTATACCAATCCTCACTAATATAACCCTATTTCTTACTCTCTCCCTACATTTATTTATCCCATCCATAAAGGTGAAACCAACCATTTAAAATCATATTTTTGAATGTGATATGCCATAAGGCATGACGATATTTAAGCAATCCATATATAAATGTTTTCTCCCATGTCCTCTACGTACGATGACTATCTAGAGAGTCAAGGCAACAATTAATTGAATTGAATTCAATACTCATGTTCATTCACCATCCTTTTCAGATACATATATGCTCAGATCCTTTTCCACTCCTCCCCCTCTGGCATGTATTTATAGAAGAGTGTCCCCTGTGAATATTGTATGTATCGATAAAATGGTTCACCCACAAGTGTACCCTAGCCATACATAGTGCTTCGGCTGTTATATGTAATATTTAGGAACCATTCATCATCGCTAACCAACCGATCATTCAGCTTATATACTTTTTAAGGCATAAGAGATACCATTCCAAACATATGCTCTTTAAAATGATAATGCGATTGCCCATCAAACCTTAAACAATTTGCATTTTCTTTTAATTGTTACTCTTTCCTTACTTATGAGAACGTTCTCATTCAAGGAAATCTCCGCCACATGTCGGCAAAGGCATTTAATTATGGATAAAAGCATTAACGTTCACTCTTCCAATGAAGCAGTGGCGGCATTAGGAAGCTTAATGTCACACCCCTACCCTGGCAGTACTCTTCCAACCACACAATCAGGGGTGTGAGACCACTAACCACTTTCTTTTTAACAATACTCGTAGATGTGGACTACACCTACTTTCTATACTTAGTTTATTTTCCAATCTTCTAAGTACAATAGTATATTAACACAACTGAAACTTTCAAATTACATTCATATACACATTATCATTAACATTAACCATGAGTGCACAACAGATGTTAACTCGGGAGGGTCAACTCCCTGCAAATAGAATCTGCCCAAATAATCATGATAATCTTTCAATTCTTACAAATTTACAACAACCTACAAATTTTCACAGTTCGGTTTACACCACCATGTAGCCTCACCTATTCACCAGGCAGAGCTCACCACCAGCTACCTCAACCAATACTTCGTTTAAAATTAGCACCCCGTCATTTGGCTATCATGCAGCCCTACTGGGACGTGTTTCCCACCCACCGCACACTCGCATCTCATCTGTCTGACGCTCGTTCATCCGCACTCCTTCGTTCACCCATCACATGAAACCGTCACACAACTCATCATTGACATTTCACCGACACCCAGCTCGTCATTCAACCATCGAACGTGCCCATCGTCATGGCATTCCAACTCACTAAATGGCCCATCGTTCATCTCGTCGCGCTGCCATCTCCATGTCGTATTGCCCTGCTGACTCGCCTCATCACAAACGACATCCATGTTTACACCCCTGAATGTCAACCACTTGTCGCACATTCAACCGACCGCCCTAACGTTCCACCGTTCAACCATTCACCTAAACAACCAACCGTTCAACCAACCGCCCGAATGTTCCAACCCGTTCATCTGTCTGCCTGAACGATATTTTGTTTAGTTTTCCACCCAAACGACATGTCGTTCAACTGTCTACCTAAACACCCTAAATGATATTTTTTTGAGTTGTCCCAATCGGTGTTTTAGCCTGCACCTTCGTGCACCTGCACAACTCGCCTGTTCACCGACCGGACTTGCCTTTTTAGCCTAACCTGAATTTTTGGCCCACCTGCAATTCGTTTAGCCTATGGCCCTCCAACTATTCACCCGATTCTACAGCTAAGGTGCTTCGGCCCTTAACTCTGCCTACACCCTCAGCCATTATTTCAGAGCCCCAACCTTAACTCACACCTCTTGCTCATATGTATGCTTCGAACTCCTTGATGATCGAATGATCGATTCTCCACCAATGCTCCTTACGTATATATATGATGGCCACCCAAGGTAGGGGATTCGTCGCATGGCCAAGGCAACCCACACTTGAACATTCAGCCATATTTTCCCACGTCGGCCATGGTGATGGCACCCACTCCCGAGACTGTCCCATCATATAAACTCACCGATGCATATCCATAACACTTATTCGTTTTCTCACATTTCCTCCATTCAATCCAAATTGTCGCACCGTTCAGGCACGTCCTACTCACCGGTTTCCCCAGCTCGTTGCTTGATCTCCTGTTGCACGCGCTTCGCAGGAGTTGGTCAAGCTTTGAATTTTTTTGGACCACGAGGAATGCCTTTTGGTCCAGTAGGCTCTATGAGTTACTTTGGGCAACCTAGTGTTTTTCAAAATCCAGGTAATTCTTTCCAAACCTTTGGGAACCCCTCCCACTCTGGATGGAATTCCCAAGGTACCCCATAACCTCATTTTCTAGCCATGCTTAACATGCCAGACTTAACTAAATTGACAAACGATTTGATTCGGTATAATCCAGATTGGCCTCTGGTCCCAAATAAACTTCCCTCGGATATCCCAAAGTTTGAGGGCAAAAGCAATGAAGATCCAAGAGACCATGTGACCACATTTCACTTATGGTGCTCATCCAACTCCCTTATAGATGATTTGATCAAGTTGAGCTTATTTCATCACACCCTAACCGGAAATGCGGCCAAATGGTATATAGAGTTGCTAGGGGGCACCTATACTTCTTTCTGTGATTTGGCTAATATCTTTTTGAACAATTTTTAGTTGCGTGTCTGATATGAAGCTGGAACTAAACTTCGGGCTAACTTCCAATAAGACACTGCAACTCACATTTCAGATCACATCCAGGAATGGAGAAGGAGAAAAAGGCTTATCAAATCTGAAATCCCACCAGAATTCCTTCTCGAATGGTTTATGAAATCATTACAACCTGAGATCTTAGAGGACATGTCTCTTTCCAGTGTTTATTCGGAAGAGCAGGCTATTTTTCGAGCCTAGCAATTAGAACTAATATATTCTTAGTCTGGGACTCTTCAGAAAATTCTACCTGATGCTCCCAGATCTAAGGTCGATTTAGCCAAACCAAATCCAGTCCCCCACGCTGATGGTATAGTTAGACTGATTGATGTTAACACAGTGAACCTTTTGAATGAATTGTAGTAGTTCTCTCTACAAATTGCTTCTTCTAACCAGGCAGCACCATTTACACCTACACCTTCCCAAACTACCTCTATAAACATCGTCCAAGCCTCTAACCCCAACGGAAATCAACAATCTGGTGGGCAGAGGAAGGGAAAAGGTAAGAAGAAGAACCAGGAAGGGAAAGGCAATGTAGACAAACCCGACAACAGTGTTGCTGAGGGTAGAAAAGAGTCTAAGAAAAAGATAAAGTTTCTATGCAAGTTATGCAATGCAGATCATCTGACTCACCTCTACCCTAAGATATAATATTCTCAGCACTTATTAGTGGAGCAAGGGTCCTATAGCTCCCAAGCTGTTCTAACTAACCCTTTTCCCCAAGGGCAACAATTACTTGCTCGCACAAATTCAAACGTTGGTATCTCTACAGGGGCCAACCAGGAAGGGGAAAATTCTGTTTATATGATGAGCTCTCATATCAACGTCGCTACGTGAGCATGCGATTATGGTGAAATGGAAACATCTAGGGCTAAATATGTTCCCGAAGCCACAGACCCACTTCATATTGAGTGACCCTTTGTTGAGTCTATACCTGGGATACTGAAAGGTTCTGCAAAGCGCTCGACTATTAACCCTAATTCTATGGAAGCCCAAAACTACTCGATTGTAGAAGATCTAGCTCAAAGTCCTTGTGCTATGCCTACATTGGGGGTACTGCAGTCATGCCCTACTCAAAGAAGTTCTTTTCTTTTGGTAATCGGTGCAGTAGATCCAAAAAATTCTTTTGTGCTCACTTTTGATATGCTAAATGTCAAAACGAGACTTCCTCACGATATGGCTTTCCAGATAAAGTCAACTTAACGAAAGACCAATATTTTTCGGATAGTTATAGATGAGGGGACTTCCACATGCATAATGTCTATGTCATGTTCGAAGGCCATTGGATCACCATTTGTTCCTTCACCGACTCTCTTAACGGCATTTGATGGAAATTCTCATAGGCCACATGGGATTATCCTAGCCTTTCCTATATGTGTTGGGGGAAAGGTCGTAAATATTGAGGTAGAAATCGTTGATGCCAACCTAGATTATAACCTCCTCTTAGGAAGAAATTTGATTTATGAGATGGATGCCATAGTTGCATCTTTATTCTACATCCTCTGTTTTCCTCATGAGGAGAGGATTGTTAAAATTGATCAGTTGGATTATTCTCCAGGTGACTCCCATGCAACTTCGCATTCTATCGTTCCATTGGCAGAAAATCGCCGTCAACCTATTGAAAATTTAGGAGTTGGGATGCACTCTTTGTTAATGGGTATATTTGACCTTCCTGGTCCTACAGCTATAATTAATGCAATTTCATCCTCTAGGAAACCTTCACGGAAAGAGTTCTTTCGAACTCATTATTTTTCAGACCCTTAGACTTTACCTTCATCTACCACCACATTAGATGGAGGGCAGGTTGGTGGAATGGCATTTCCCATGTCTGTAATAGAACTTAGCTATCAATATATTGTTAACTCTATAGACAACCATCCCACTCCCTTTTCACAAGACGAGTTAGATGGAGATGTGACTCCGACTTGGACCCTCGATTCTACTTCAACTCTGGATTTCTTGGATACAATCTTACCATCTGAAGAACCAATTTTGGAGGCAATGATGGGTGTGAATCGACCAAGGGAAGATTTACATCATAATTCATATTTTCTTCCTCCATTGCGTGAAGTTGAATCTATGTTCTCAAATCTGTTTACTAGTGATGTTTGTACAGTTTCAAACCCTTTGGCTCCTGCACAATTTTCTACCGAAGGTAACATGTCAATTATCTCACAAACTATACCTGTAAACATCTCTAGGAATCCCAACATAATATAAAATGTCCTCAATGGAGTGGATTGTTCCCCTGAATAAATTCAAATCTACACTGACCTCTTTAATGTTTTGAGATGTGTTCGCTTAGTCTTATGAGGAAATGCCTAGAATTGATCCATCTATAGTCTAGCATGAGATCAAGATGTACGAAAATGCCAATCCTATTCGTTAGAAAATTCGGCTGGTCAATCCTCGGGAAAGCGGAATCTATTAAAGCTGAAGTTGAAAAGCTTCTTACGGTGGGTTTCATATAGCTCATTCCTCTAACAAAGTGGGTTTCCAATCCAATCTCGGTAGATAAGAAGCAAGGAACGATCCAAGTATGTATTGACTTTAGGGATTTAAATAAATCTTGTTGAAAAGACAATTACTCCACACCTTTTATTGATCAAATTGTTGATGAATGTGCGGGTACTGAAATTTTTTCATTTATGGACATATTCTGTAGTTATAATCAAATTACTATCCGTCCATAGGATGAGCACAAAACAACCTTTATTTTTCCTTAGGGCATGTCTGCATACAAAAAGATTCCTTTTGGTCTTAAAAACGATGGAGCTACTTTTCAGCGAGCCATGTCCTATGCTTTCCATGACATCAAGCATGTTATGAAAGCATACTTGGATGACTTAGCTGCTCCTTCTCACAAGAGAATTGATCATCATAGCAACCTTCAGTTAGTTTTCGAGAGATTTTGTTTTTATAAAATCTGGTTGAGTCCGAATAAGTGTGTTTTTGCAGTCACATCTGGTCGACTGTTAGGATTCATCGTATCGAACGAAGGGATTCATGTTGATCCTTTCAAGATTGAGGAAATAATTCAGTTTTCTCCCCCATCTTCCATTTGTCAACTTCAAAGTCTCGAAGGGAAGGCAAATATCTTGAGGATATTTATAGAAAATTATACCAATATTACCAAAGGGTTTATGTGTTTGCTTAAGAAGGGAATTCAATTTTTATGGGACGACTTTGCGCAACGATCTTTTGATGCTTTGAAAATGGCATTAACCTCTGCTCCATTGTTGAGTCCACCAAATTATGGCAGAGATTTCCTTTTGTATCTTGTTGTGGCAGAATCAAGCATTGGTATGGTTTTGGTTCAAGATGATGATGCTCTCAGTGAGCATGTAATCTAATACTTTAGTCGAGGCTTAGTAGGACCTAATCTATGCTATTTTGCCATCAAGAAATTGCCCTTGGCCGGTGTCCATGCTATCCAGCGGCTTCGTCATTACATTCTTCTCCGTAAAACATTCGTCTTAGCGACTATCAATCCTTTTCAGTTTGTCCTCAATAGGCGAGTGATTGGGGGCAAGTACAATTGATGGCTTGTTATTTTACAAGAATTCGATCTCGAGTCCTTGTCAGCCAAATCTAAGAAGTCATTAGGTTTTGCAGAATTAATTTCAGAGCTACCTTGTGAGGAAGCCATTGTTTATGAGGAAAATTTTACCGACGAACATTTATTCCTCATTCCTTTACAAGATCCCTGCTATGGACATATCATTATATATCTCCAGACTTCGAAGCTTCAACCTGATTTCTCAAAAGATGATCATCGAAAGTTACGTCACCTTGCCAAAAGTTATGTTATCGTTGGTGATACATTATATCGTAGATGGGTTGCCTCAATCCTTAGGCGTTGCTTAAATTTGGAAGAAGCTGAGTTTGTACTTAATGATTGCCACAGTGGAGCTTATGGTGGTCTTTTGTCAGGGCTTGCAACAACCCAAAAACTTTTGCGTGCAGGCTATTTTTGGCCATGAATTATCAAACACTGTATTAAAGCGGTCAAACATTGCCATCCTTGTCCAATCTATACATGGAAAATGCACACGCATCCAGCTTGACTTTTTCATGTTATCACTATTAGTCCATTTACGAAGTGGGGCATTGATTTTACTAATTGTAATCCGCCTTCAATGGTGAATCACAAGTACATCATTGTGGTCGTGGACTACTTTACGGAGCGGGCTAAGGCCATGCCTACTTACAGAAACAATAGTGACACAACAACCTTGTTTCCCTTCAACCAGGTTATTTCACGATTTGGTATCCCAAGAGAGATTATCATTGACCATGGTAATCATTTCCAGAATCAAGTGATGACCAAATTGGCTCTCAAGTTGGGATTTCAGTAGGAGCATTTGTCTCCATATTATCCTTAAGCCAATGGGAAAGTCGAAGTCGTGAGTAAATCCCTTATTACTATCCTACAAAGGACAGTTGATAAAAATCAATCCAATTGGCACATCATGTTGTACCTGGCACTCTAGGCATATCAAACCTTGGTTAAGACTTCCACCGATTTTACTCCTTTTTAATTAGCTTACAGGCTGGAACCTATTTTCCCTATAAAATGTGAAATTTTGTCCCTTAAGCTAGCTATAGAACTTCATCCAGAGACGTCTAATCTTGAAGAACACCTCGTTCATTTGGAACATCTTAATGAGCAGCGTCAAGATGCATCCATAATAAACAAAGCCCATAAGAAGAGGGTTAAAACTGAGTATGATAAAGCTGTCCATCCTCGGGTTTTTCTAAAAGTGACCTTTTCTTAGTCTGTGACCAATACAAATATGCCCTGAAGCCAGGGAAATTCAAGTCTATGTGGTATGGTCCCTTTATAGTCAAGCGAGTTTTGGGAAAAGGGGCATATGAATTAATTGATATTGAAGGAAACAAGGTGGTGGAGCCCCGAAATGTGATCTACCTTAATAAGTATTTTTCTTAGGCTTCGGTCGAGCAATTTCTTATTTGTATATATTGTATATTTGTACATATTTGTCTGCCATTTTGTGACATCAACATTTTTTTGATCTGCTTTGGCAGGTGTTGATGGATGATTCAATATATTTCAGATTTGCCGGTGGTGCTAGTCTGCACACTTCGAATCTTGCTTCCATGGCCTTGGTGATTTATTATCCATCTGGCCAGTTGATGGCATCGAGGGGAGTATGTATTGGCCCTGCTTTGAATAACATTGCTGAATATACTGTCGTTCTTAATTTACTATTCGAGGCAATTTCTTATGGGATTGATTCATTGGTAGTTTATCTACACTCACAGCTGGTGGTGTTGCAGTTAAATATCATTTATTGGGTTCATGATCCTTATTTATATCGCCAATTTTTGAGAGTGAGAATGTTGCAATGATCATTTATTTATATTAAATACGTTCAAATTCCACGATCTGAGAATTCATTAGCAAACTCTATCGCTAATCAAGCATTAGATTGGAACATTAATCATTCATCTAATTAAATAACATCAAAAAATTCGAATATGTATATATATTATAAAATCGCCTGTATATAGAGAAAGTGTTCAAAAAATAATATACAAAATTGGGACAAGATGCTCTCAAAATTTGGGTTCACGCCCATAATCATGTCCAGTCATACATAGGTTTGTCTATCGACTCGGCTCAGGATGAGCGGCTAAAAAGTTAACCATCGTGTTGGCTACATGTCGAAGTATCTGGACCGAGTCTTGTGATACCCTACCACGCGGTGCTGCGTCTCCTCAGCTAAGTCCTCTATGGATATCATAGGTACCTGGTGAGTTAGTCTCACCAAGTTTCTCTAAAATGCATATAGGAATCTCTTTGTCTTAGCTACTACCTCTTTGGCCCCTCTTCCACGATGCCGGTGCCTCAGAAATCCATCTAGTCTCATGGGACCCACATTTGGAACATGGTTATTTTTTCAGTACTCTGTCTCACCAAAAATATTTCTAAGTTTATTTCATACTAAAAAAATCAAAAAAATCTTAAAAATTCACAAGAACTTAAAAAATTGTTACTTATGTCTTCCCATGCCACATTTGGTGGTAACAGTAAGTCTGGATCTCCTGGAAAATCCATACCAGCATATGGGTAGTCGTCGACTGCGATGACCTGTTGGTCCCATCAAGTGAAAAAATCATCATCAAAAGTCATTCTAGGCATGTCCTCGCCTCCAAGGCGTTTCATCAAGTCTGTCCATCTACCCATTCGTGGATCTCTAGGGCTATTGATGGACACTGATACATTGGGACATAGCCCGGGTATGTTCTCGAAGAAGAATGAGCATAAGATAGTCCCATATCCAAAATTATTCGTTTGACCCTTCTTTATAGAGGTCAATTTCCTCTTCATGTTAGTCAAAAGAGACATGCACCAATCAAATACCATGGTAAGGCATTCCACTGTCAGGCTCATGGACACTCGTGATGCCTGATGTAGCGAAGCTGATCCATT
Organism: Pinus taeda; assembly: GCA_000404065.3. Classification (NCBI taxonomy): domain Eukaryota; kingdom Viridiplantae; phylum Streptophyta; class Pinopsida; order Pinales; family Pinaceae; genus Pinus; species Pinus taeda. The sequence goes on from APFE030248116.1 coordinate 27,677, forward strand.
TACCTATGCAATGGTAAATAGAAGAATCCTCAGGGATAAACTTTCCACATGTTTGATTGGAAGATGACTTCCAATATTCTCTGGATGTCCAGGACAATATATATGCACATAGTCTTCTACTGAAAGACTACTTCTTCTCCTGCCAGTCGAATGCACGACCTCCCCTTTTCAGGAGAGACCTATAGTAAAATAGACATTTTGAACCTCAATCCAAAGAGGCATTTGGTCTATCATGAAGGCATCATCCTCTGCACTCTAGTAGTGGATCAATAGTTGAAGCAAGCAAGTGTTGGCTTTCATGTTTGGAATTTTGAAGAATTTCAATAAGCCATAGCCTCTCAGAGCATCTAGTGCATTTTGGTCATTCATTACCTCATTATCAATAGTGGTATGCTCTCCTTCCCTCCATGTGATAGTCATCCTGCAAAAAATTAGAGTTTCAATCGTTAGTTTTTATGTTTAAACATTAACTCGCGTACATGTGGGTTCCCTTTATGCGCAGTCACGCGTAGGCCGTCGTATACGCAGGTTGATCACATTCAACCTACTTATACACAGATTTGGATTTTTTGGCATAATTTCCCATGGCCAAAACTTTAACAAAACTTCTAAAAACTATCACAAAACATTACAAGTATGATTTGAGGGTTACCTAATAACTTTGGGGTAATTTGAATGGTCCAATTGTTCAAAGGAAAGCTTGCTCCATTTTGCTCCACATCTCTTTGCTCCAAATATAAATGAAAAATTTGTGAGTCCAAAAGTCATTATATAACTTTGAAATTGCAAAATATTTTTTCAAAAATTGATTTTTGTCTCCTAGATTTTTTGACCTGTGTGCTTGGATTGTCGAGAGTAGGTTTTTCTTAGGACATTTTGGAGACTTCTTTGAGATGTTATTTTGGTCCCATGACCACTAACTTGTCATGGTAGGTATCGTTCACTCACTGACATTTACGTTAGGGAAAACCATTTTTTGCTACATATTGCATACTGGCCTCCATTCAGTGATACGTTAGCCATAGGGTTGACCCCATCACATTCTGGTTAGAAAACCATTTTCACTAGCCAATTTTGAAATCATGATGCGATGGTAGAGTCATCCTTCACATGGGCATCTTAGTTAGAACCTCCCTGACATTGGTTGCCCATGTTGCTATATTGAGTAGGCTCGAGAGTCCTCTTTAGCCCCACCTTGACTTATGCTTTGAAGACACATTCTCCTTTCTTCCACGCTGATTTCTCGCCTTATACCCTAGAGGCTTCTTTGCGTTGAGTTGTACTGCTACATTGCATTTTGACTATTTGCACAATTTTGGTCTTGAGTCGGCTTCACTTGGACTCATGTTTAAGCCACTTATTTGACCATGTCTTCTGCAAAATCAACCATGCAATCACTTACCTTTTGCAACTTGACGCATCATTTTACCCGTAGAAAGAGCATCTCATTGAGTGTCCTTGACCAGTTTAACCTCCCTGCATTGAGAATAAGAATGTTCCCCTCCTAAGAACTAGATCATCTGTTTCTTTGACACTCTTTCTTTCGACTGTACTATAGCATTCTTTTATTCTTTTTCTAGCTTAAAGAAAAATAAAAAAAAAATTATATATTCCAAAAAGAGTGGGAACGGGACAACATTTCCATATTTTGTTGGCAGTTAGAGTCTGTCCTGTCGCCCTTGAACAAAGCACTCAAAAGAAAGTCTCTCCTCCATTTGGACAGGATTTAGTTTGACTTAGGTAAGGCTAAACCTTGTTATTGAGTCAATACTCCTCTGATTGGTTACCTCTTGCAATCATATGGAGAGTTTGTTCATGCCTCCTGAATGATGAACTTATACAGAGTTATCATATGCTGCCATATAGTGATCATTGAGCCATGCTTTTGTTCAAGGGAAGTAATCTTGAGTCATCCTTTCTTCGGTGTCTCTTGACCTTTTTTTCAGTCGTCCCTCCCTGGTTGTTAGCATCATGTTTGTCATCACATCAGTTATATTGGTCCTTTGCTCCTGCCAGTTTGAGAAGGTCTCAATTGACTTCTTTTTGGCAGGCCTTTTCCTTATCGACGACAACATATTTCTCTGAGGGGAGGCCTAGAGCCACACCCTAGCGCTATTTTCATTATTGATAGGTCACCTTCTGCTCAGCATTGTTCAGTATCATGGGTATTTGAATGTGTGGTTTCCCTTGTGTTCGACATCAGCTTTCATTATCACACATTGGGATTCGTCTAGTGCCTTGGTTTCCATTTGACCCTATTGGTGGATTCCTTGCCTCTGTTTCAGCTTTCATTATTGGTTGGTTTTAAAGGTTTCTATCATGCGCTAGCTACATCTTGTGTACATTGGAAACATGGTGCAGTTGGGTTACTACATCTTTTTCATCTGATTCCTTCCATATTATTGGCCTAGATCTTACACTCGTGCTAGATTGATGAAGGATGCCCTAATGGCTTCCTTCTAGTGGATCTTTTCCTATCGACTACAGCTCATTTTCTTTGGGACAAATATCTAGAATCCATTTGGCATTACCTTCGGGTTTGCAATCATCAGTGGCAGATTCCTTCACTATCGACAATGGGAAACCATCATTGTCTCCTAGTTGATAAATTCTTTCAAGTGTTCGACTTCAATGCATTTATTCACACTTGTTAGATTCTACTGGGTGCCTTGACTCTCATTATCGTTATTGGTGTGTAGTCTCGCATTTTTTAATGGTATACATCAATGACCAATAATCAAATGATTTCTCGTGTGGTCGACCTCAGATCATTTATTCCCATTGTGTAGAAATGTACCACGGTGATTGGTGAAGACCTTGGGTTGCATCAACATGTTTTGATTCACTTGTCAGTTGCTCCTATTACTACGAGTTGACACCATCCACATTATATGTTGCAGTTCTTCACAGCGACATCTTATATGCTGGCATCTGAGTTGTTGTAGTATCATTTTATTCCATCATGTTCATTTGGTACTATTGGGATCAGTTTTGACATCAGTTACTAGCTTCATCCTTCAACATCATTGATCGTCTTCTTATGTGTGATATTCAGACATGTACTTTTTTTGATCATGATCAGATGATTCACCATGTACTTTCAAGTTCTTTTTGCATCTATACCTATTGGATCCGCTTGTACTTGATATGCAATCATGCTTTACTTTTTCTGAGCATGATTATGCCCACCTCAAACAACAACTTCTTTCTGATCTCTTTTGATGGCTTGGTAGGTTGAATTCTAGTGAAGTCATTCTTAGTCTCGACAAGATTCTTTCCATACCTTAATACGTTTTAGCCATAATGTACCCCTTCTAACATCATATATTAGGGGGCATATACTATAGCACCATTTACCAACCTTGGTATTTGTGATGCTTGGTTTATGGCCTAGGGAAACCCCTCCTTCCAGACTTGGTCCAAATATATAAAATACAGTGTTTGATTCCCAGTATGCTACTTTTCCCTAATATAAATTTGTGTACACACAGGTCAGTCAGTACCTAACTTGCATATATGTGTTAAAAAACTTTAAAAATTAAATTTCCTTAATTATGGGTGGAGTTCACGGGTTTTACCTGTTGATTACCTCCTATTGCTCGTGGCCCCATTGTTTCCCAACTGTTTCCCAACATAAAAACTAATTGGGAGAAGTATAAGTAGACTTCTATGGGAAGGCCTAAAGGAAGAGAAGAGATAGAGTTATTATATTGATATTATCCCTGACTGAGTCTAATGAATCCCTGTGCCTTGTGCACTTCCCCAAGCTTCAGGAAATCCTTGATTCCTTGATTATAGGTATTCTCCCTCTTGCTTCAGGTATCATGGTGTTGGTTATGGAAGAAGATTATTGGAGGCTAGATTAGGACAAATTTGGAGGATGGTTCCACTTGGAGTTGGAAGAAGAAGACTCAGGTGAATTCTCTCCATGTTATTTATAGCTTACTGCAATAAAAGAAATGGTGTCTTATTTCCAAAATTAACTTCTTTTATGCATCAAATTATGTTGTAATTCATATATGAATGTTGTTTTGATGTATGATCAATCACTTGTTTATATGATATAAAGTCATATTTTGTGAATATGCTTCACTTCTATACTTCTATGTATGTTTGAATTGAATGATTTTCAAGTTTGAGGAACATTGGGAGTTGCATAGGGTGTAAACCCTACAGGACCTACTTGAACGAAGGAAATCAGGGTATGGTTTCCCTTACGTAGTTTGATTATATAAGCACTTTGCCTGAGTTGTATGAGTGTTTCTTATTGTATGTTTCTTCAACTCTATTGGAGTTCTAACCCAAAGCCTTAGGGTGCTTATTCCTGAAACACCATAGTCCCACCAAAAATGAGAATATTATTATTATCTTTTAAATCTCATGACATCTCCATATAGAGTAACTGTAGACATTACACCATCTCTTATATACAAGAAACATGGAATAAATTACACATCTCCATTATTATATTAGGCTATAGAAAGAGTGTTAACCCAACAATTTCTTTAGTAATATTTAATAAAAGTAATGAACTATAATGACTTTACCCAAATTTTGGTTTGCATAGGAACTCAAATGTGTGAATGTACTAACCAGAGTGGATTTCTCCCATCATTACCTTTAGAAAATTTCTCTGTTACCTCATCAACTTCTCTTATGACATAGATATAGTTTAGAAATTCTTATTGGATAAATTCCAAGTGTGGAGTTTTATCATCAATCCATGGGAGGTGCATTCCATGCTTCAACAAAATCAAAATCTTCTTCATATAACTTCTTCATCTCTTCCAACCTAATTACATCAACATTCAATAACAAAGGTGAAATTTTTCCTAATGCATTTTCAACTCTTGAGTTAGATCATGTATGCTTTAAAAAAGGTGTAGTGCCATGCATAAATTTAACCCAATTTAGATTCTTTTCAATCAACTTTAACTTGAGTATTTAAATTTATTTATGTTGCAAATGCATTAGGAAATATGTCGCCTTTGTTATTGAATGTTTATGTAATTGGGTTGGAACATGTGCACAACAATAGTACCACACATCCAAAACCAGACTTTCTTTACCAAGAAACCTTTCTTCCAGTCTCTTATCCATGCTTATCCTTTCATGTCGTAGACCACATTGCTTTCATTTTGTTGTTCTATCCCTCAGTATAACTTGTCCATAACATGGACATAAAATCAACTCATAACCATATGATATTGACCTCGTATATTTGGCATGGCTACTCTTCTCAATTGATTCTTCATAGCCAGGAACCTCTTCATGTCATTCGCCTGTGTAGGTAATCATTCCCCCATAAGGAAAATTCCTGATAAGCCTATTAGAAAGTGGCATAGATACATATATACATACATATATAACCATTCACATAAAACAATCATCATTCTATCAGACAATGACATACATACGTACATCTATACATATACAAACATCACCATAATCATGATCATAACATAATTACCAGATAATGTAAGCTCTAGGTTAAGAGAAATTCCTTTATTCATGCACAACATGCACAACATTGAAAACAATCATTCCCAACATAGCGAAGGCATTCAACACCTCAGATCCATTTATTTTACATTTTCTAGTTACTTTTCACATGTTTGTACTTCCATTGTCCATTTACCACTATGGACCAACCAGTTCAATCGATTGTTATAGTCTTACCTTCCGCTACTCTTACTCATGCACAGAGCTTCATTAGAGTCTTACATTACCGGTTGGGTACCACAAATATCTCCTCTAGCTCCATAAAGTTTTACTCTTCCCCAAACCAATTCCAAAGTCTCAAGAAATGGAAGGCAATCCAAGAAACAAACAAGAAGAAATCCATGAAAACCAATAACAACACGACAACACAAAAAGGTGTCATAGCTATGCACCAGACATACGCAAAATTGCAAATCAAGCACAACAATCACAAAAAACCAAAAGCACAAGACTAATCACGGACACCATGACTCAATCCCCATGGTTCACAATAAAAGCTCGACATGAGCCTCCTTAACGATTTCATGTAAATTTCCCTTGCCATGTAACTGCCTGCATCACACTGTCATATACACATAACTATCTGTGCATAAATAAACATAACAATATGCCAATTACCATATCATTTTGTTCCATTCACATTGCTTGCAACTAAACACATCCACACCATATCTTAAGGGACTCCAATCCCCTTGATATATTTTCCTTTAGCTAATGCACCTATCAAGTGGATGTTCACGAGTCTAGCACATATCCACATAATGTCAGACAATCAAGGTTAAGAAGACTTATTATATGAAAAGCACTCATTCATTTCGAATTAGGTTTCCAAAAATAACCAAAGTAATTGTTGTCCAATTCCCTCCTTTTACCTTTTTACTTGGTTGCAGTTGAGGCTTACTATTATTGTCAGATCACCCAACTGTTAGTTATATAAGGACATCAATTGTTACCTTATCACACTAATAACAAGCATGTTTCCCTGCAACTTTCTCACACATGTCAGTCTCACATTCTAAAGATCAAAAAATCATATATAAAAATTTTAAATCAACCTTTACCACGACTAACAATCATTTCATAATCCATAGTCAACGCATAGTCCTTAGACATAATGCTACAACTATCACCTACCATACTCAAGTATATATAAACTGTTTCGACATATATGTGTTAGTAAAATCATCTTAAAACAAAATCATTTGAACACATAATCATATTATGCAATACATCAAACATTCAACCAACTTGCAACATATCATGTTAAATAAATTGACTAGATGACATAATCAAACTATCAATCACCAAATATATGACATACGAAAACTCATATCTTATTGTATCTCAGGGGAGGCTATCTTGTCTACACAATCAAGCTAGCTATCATGATATAACTTCTCAACACATCAGCTTAAATATAAATAAGATCATGTTATCCATAACAATCACTAACTAACATGTTCACATCCTAACTCATAAACAATTATCAATTATGCATAGAAATGACAAATTTGTGATCGGTATAGATTATTATGACACCAAGTCATAAATATGTTAGCTCACACCTGAATATCACAACCATAACCATCTGCATAGGCAAAACTAGGTTAACACAATACATATAACATCAATATCTTCAATGAGATGAACATAACCATCGCGTAGATGGCCAATCCAAATTACAACATCAATATCTCAATGAGATAACTCTAATCATCAAGTTCATAACATATAACAACAATAATCTATATATATCATGTTCATCAAAAACATATAACCTAATCATTAGGTTATCAAATGTAAAACAACAATAACAATGCAGGTTTCTATCACTCTTGACCATCTGACACATGTGCATATAACTACACTAATCAACTAACATCTATCATGCATTTAATCATAACATAAAAATACATGTACATAAACCTAATGTATAAAACCCTAATGCATATAAAAATTCTTAACTTACATACATGCATGTCAACATACAATACATGTATGAAGATCTTCTCTTGCCCCAAATCCTAATTCTACAACCTTATTATGATGATCTGCATCTCCTACTCTACCTCAGCTAACACATTAGCATCATAACATACCAATATAACCCCAATGCACTAAATTGCATAACATGACTTCAAAATCCATTTTTGACCTAATGTTCATGCCTAACTATAAACAAGACCATTCTTGCATGAAAACTACATATAGGCATATAACATATGAGTACCGGCTATATATGCATCATTCTAGTTAGATTCCAATCATCAATGCATGAGCATATCAACTACAAAAACAATGACCTTATGCATGAAAACAACCATTACTCCATTGTAAGCATTGCCACATGCAACCATGAACATGCATAAGCAATGTCTAATCAACTACACATACACATGAACCAATGTAGTCGAGCATAACCGATCAATTCTTGTAACCAACCTACAAGACTGATACATGTAATCAAACAACGAAAAATGAAACCTAACATACATGGATGTGATCAAGATGCATATAATAATGTAACCAGTCATATACTCCTTATGATACATTCCACAAAATCAACATGAAGCTCCTCATGACAACCTTACAACAATCATGACCAATCATTATGCAATGCAAGAAGCACGTGGAATGCGATTGTAAGAGACACAAATGCAAGATACATGGATGCATGTCCAATACATTCACCCAAGGAGAGCGCAACCACACTCTGATACCGACTTGTAACACCCCCTCCTCCCAGGTCCACCCAAGTAGCCAACCAGCTGAGAAAACATGTGGTGAGAGAGGTTAATATAAGGTATTCAATCTCCTTCGTGACCTTAAGGAAATGGAATCGATGAAACTCAGGAAAGAAAGCCATCCACATCAGCAATTACAGCCCTATGAGACATGTCAGCCACTCATACATCCTTCCCTAGGTCCCACTAATGTTTTAAGCCTCTTAACCCAAATTCACTCTCATGATATAGGCAAGACAGTGACGAGAAACTCAAAGTCACTCTCATAGGCCTTTGTGCCACCAACTGTGGAGTTTTCTTGGCAGACATGTGCTAGCAACCCAGAGATTTGATCCACTGTTCTAGCCTAGAATCTCAACCTCTTCCTAGAACTTGATACAACCTTTAGAATCCATCAAAGACATGATAAAAATGTTGATAAATACAAAATCAAGCTTAGGACTAGGTCTAAGCATCCCCAACCGGGACTTCCATTCTGTCAAACACTTGGCATCAATGGAACCTATAGGTCTAGAATATAAGAGATATAATAAATGACTGAAAGAACTTATGAAACATAACCAAAAGGATCACCTCCTTCTCCATTGAACTATTATATCATAAATTAGGTCTTGCATCCATCCATTTAACAATTAGAAGTAAATACAAGAAATAACCATGACATGAACTAGTCATATAACCATGCTTATAACTAGTAGGAAACCATATAAATATAAGAGATATGAAAACCATTAAATCCACATATAAATTAGTGTAAAATTAAGAGAAATTAGCTTTTATTAATCATACGAAAATCCAACCAGGTTTGGGACTTCCACATACCACCCGACCATAGACATGGTTGAACCAAATCTCTCTTTCAGCTAATCATCCCCATGCCATATTCTAAGCATGACTGTGGGATCTCATAGAAAAACTATCCAAGAACAATGAAGGGAATCCAAAGGTTAAACCACCTCCACCCTCACTCAACTATGATCACACAAAAATCGGTGGTTCAATCACAACCGAACCAAACTTGGGATGCCATCTGGAATCCATCACTATCCTTGAATAAGTTTATGTCTCCTTGTCTATGAGGCTTTACCGCAATCTAATTCCAGATCACTAGGCCATAAACCGAGACCAGTCTCTCAGGATTTATCGTAATGCAAACCGATATCACTAGGCCCTAAACCTAGACTTCTCTCTCAGACTTTACCATGTATCCTACCAAAACTACTCAAGGAATTCCTAGGCCCTTGAGAATGAACCTTGAGACCAACTCTAACCCAGATTTTGAAATCTATCTCGAAAAGCAAATCTCAAAACCGAGATAAGCATCCCAACATATCGTGGCATCTGTAAAAGGGTAAGGCTAAGCTGAAAATCGCTGTCATGACCCAACAAAACCATGCCACCAACAGTAAGAGAACCATACACCAACATACAAGGCCATGCATGTCCAAACCAGCTAGAAATAACACATGCAAAAGGTTATATGCAAGTATTCCTATTGAAGTTGCTTGATCCTACTTTTCTTCCTTGGTACTTGCTTTCCTTTCCTTTCCTTTCCTTTCCTTTCTTTTCCTTCCTTGATCCAAAGCTAGAGTGCTCTAAGGAAACTCTAAGTGACCAAAAGTGAGAGAGAGAGAGAATAATCAGAGAGCTTTGAACTTGAACTGACCAATAGATTAACACTGACTAAGCTTTCCAACTGATCGTCATAAGCATTTCTATGAATGAGGCCTTTATTTTCTTCATCTTCCATTATTTTCCTCAAGTATCCTCCTCACATGCAATTTGTGACCTTTTACCTTCCTTTTCTCTTATTTTCCTTTATTTTCATAAATAAATGTGCCCAAAATTCCTTTTTTTCCTTTTAATACATTTTCCTTAGCCTTTGCCAATTTTCCTTAGCCAAAAAACACATCCAGTGATGACCACTAAAATATCTTTGTCCAACATTTAGCTTGGAATATGTGTCCCTTACCGTGGTATTATTTTATCTTTATTAACGTTTATTACACTAACTTTTCACAAGGGATGTTATAGTTGTACAATATCTCTCCTCAATAAATTAATAACATTTTGATGTAATTCCATACTTACAATAAATTTTATGGAATAAGTCACAACTAAAAGATATATTAAGAAATATAAATAACAAGAATCAAATCCACGAATGTTAATTATATATTATTTCAAAAAATTATAACTAATATAGTTAACCAATTACGACAAAAAATATATTTAAAGTAAAAAAAAAATCTTCTTAACGTAATGGTATACCTCATATTATTTTAAACTACCCTAGATCCATCTTAACTCTGGATATATCAAGTGCCAAGAGGGATCAAATCTCTGGAGCTACAAACCTCTTTTTTGAGTGCAAAACATGAGGAAAAGTTTGCACCTCGAGAGATTTAATCCCCCTCAATGCTTGATAGATCTGGAGTTATGATGGATCTAGGCTGGTTACAATCATGTGCAGCCAAAGAAAATCTTACGAACATTTCATTAATTTTATCAATAACACATAAATTCATCTAATATTAATATAATCATTTTAAATATGCTAAATATGTCTCAGATTTATATGTCATTTTAACTTTAAATTTTCTTAGTTATCTCAGTTTGTTGAGATGATAAATATTGTTAATAAATTTAATTATGAAATAAAAATTTTGAATGTAAAGTGACAATGTAATAGTGTTGAATCATAGAAATTTGAATAATAAGAATATAGTCAATTACAAATAGTGTTCATTGTGATTAATCTCAAACTATTTTCTTCTACTATTTTTATTATCACCCTTGTTACTTTTGTCATATTTTCATATCAATTATATAAAAAGGATAAGTTAAATCATAAACCATTTAAATATTTAGCTCGAGTAAACATGATACCCTCTCTCTCTTTCTCTTCAATATTAATAGGTTGAATTACTATAACACACACATCAATGTACGTTAACAAAAATAATTGTTCTTACACTAAAATCAATGCACCATGTTAATTCAATCACTTTAAAATTAATGTACCATCGTACATCCAATTACATCAAATCAGAAATAAACATCTACAATGAAATCAATTCATCTAATACAAGAAATCAAATAAGATTATAAACCAACATTTAAACTCAAATCAATGCTTCTAACACAAGCAATCAAATAGGATTATAAATCAACTTTACACTCAAACCAATGCATTTAGTCGAAGTAAGAAAATAAGATTATAAGCCAACATCTACATTCAAATCAATGCACCTAATGCAAGTAAGAAAAAAGGATTATAAACTAGCATCTACACTAAAATCAATGTATCTAGTGCAACTAACGAAATAGGATTATAAATCCCCATCTACACTCAAATAAATTTAGTTAGCACAAGCAATAAAATAAGATTAGAAATCATCTACATTGAAATCAATGTATCTACTGCAAGCAATCAAATATTATTAAAAATCAACATCTACATTGAAATCAATGCATCTAGTGCAAGCAATCAAATAGGAATAGAAATCACCATCTACATTGAAATAAATGGATTTAGTGAAAGCAATCAAATAGGATTATTAATCATATACTGTAAAATTAATGCATCTAGTGAAAACAATCAAACATCATTAGAAATCAACATCTATACTCAAATCAATGCATCTAGTGCAAGAAATCAAATAGGATTAGAAATCACCATCTACAACTGAAATCAGTAAAATCACTTTTCATCTAGATATATATCTCCCTTTGTCTCTCTATATCACCGCCAAAACATACACTCTCTTTCTACAATATGTCTATCTATCCCTCCCTCCTCTCTCTCTCTCTCTCTCTATCTCCCTCTCTCTCTCTCTCTCTTCCCCTTCTCTCCCTAGCCCTCACTTCTATCTCTCTTCCCTCCTGTTGTCTTCTCTCCCTCTCTCTCCATCTTCCTTATCACTCCCTCTCTCTCTCTCCACATTTCTCTCTCTATTTCTTTCTTCTTACCTCTCTCTCTCTCCCTCCCTCCACTCTCTCACATGATCTCTCTCTCTCTCTCACTTTAACATACCTTGATAACCTCACATGAAAATGCAGCGAGTTAGAAATTTTTTACACAAATTAATTACTAGTAATTATCCAAATTGTAATGAACCTCAGCCTACCCTAGAATTTAGCTCGTAAGCTCCCATTCTAAATTTTTTTTTCTATATTTAATTGTTAAGATGTAATAATAGCAAGGGGTATCTTTAGCCCGACCTTATATCATCATTCATAATTCTATAACGGATTTCATAGTCATTATCAATTTAATTATAGAGTGGCTCTGGCATGGTCTTTTAACCCTATTGTCAAAGTTTATGTGTCTAATTTCTAATAACATTATTTAGTAGATGAAGATGGAACTAACCATAACATGCAACCTATACTAATCTCCTTACCTACATTAATGATCTTAATTAAACTCTACTATCATGATCATCCATCATGACTATAGGTCTTGCTTCCATCATGCATAACAAATTCATTAATTAGATACAAATCTCAGATCATTCATTATACAAGTAACATATCTCATATAAATATTACAACTATTTACCGAGCTATGATGCAATACTAGAGATATTTTTCATTATATGCACTCTAGGTACCCTCAGCATCGTGGTGATATTCAAGTCAATTTCACTAGATATGTTACAGACCCATATATGCATAACTAAAAGATGTACCATCAATTCCTTATAGTGCATGCAGGAGCAACTAATTTCATTATGCGTGACATAGACCATGGTGAACCTTTGATAATGCTATGGAAGACATTCCCCCATAATTTTTCCACATGCATGAACATATGCAAAACACTAAAGCATGCTACTCTTTCTTACCACTGTAAAGATAATCTTAATAAATTCGATATGTGTATGAAAGCATACGACAATTACATGCATTATTAAATCCATCATTTCTATAAAAGTGGAAATCAAGCAATCCATATATCTGAATTGTAGCATTTAACATCGTAATAAACCTATTAGTACACAGAAACATGTAATTCATTCAAACATTCTCATGGAGAGGAAACTTAGGCAATCATCTCATAGAAAAACTGGAACAATAACAAAGACTTGATAAAATCTTCTCATAAACAAACTGGAATTATAAGAGAGAGAGAGAGATTAAGAATCATCATATAAAAATCCCATGCATCTGACAACAACTAAAACCTCATTTGGAGGGAGGAGCACCACTACCCAACCATGAGACACTTATGATTCCTCTTGAGTCCAAGATCTTGCCAAGGATCAACTGTCTTCAATTGATCAATGCACTGGGTATTTAATACACTATTTCATGATTTTGTTACCATTAGACACATCCCTCTTTTATGGATTTTCCATTTGCCTAGTTCTTTTTCAGAAAAGCTCGTCAAAATCTCCCACGAGGCTTTTCCTCATAAAATCTTGCCTTTATTACCTGTAAAGCTTTATGTCAATTGGATCTTTATCTCCCATCCATATGATGGATCTACAATCCATCCAAGCTTATCTAGAATCACATCTAGAATATTTATCATGAAAGATGCATCTCTATCCCATTCCTCATGGGATTTGGCAGTCATCTCCTCTCTCTTGGTGCTCCACCCTCCAAGTGATTTATTTTATTAATTTATTTAATAACACATTTTCTTTTCATATTACATATCACCTAGCTTTTCTCAGCTTAGGTTTAGAATATTTTAACCCACAAAGGAGGTTATCAAACCTATCTTTCCTTAGCTTAGGTTTACAAACATTTAACACACAATGGAGGATATCACACATAGCTTTAACCTAACTTAGGTTTACAATAATTTAGTACACAGGGGAGGGGTGTTACAAAATCAATATTCCACATTCCTCATTAAACATTAAATAGAATGTTCATTAGTAGCTGAAGTAACTTTAATAGAGGAATAATAAGTTTCAGAACCATTAACAACCACTCTTGTAGTATATTAACATAAACTGTATGATGTGACCTTGAATTCATCTCATGATTCCTTTAACCACATTAATTAATCACAAACTTGACATTATCAACATCACGTTATGCAAGGAATCACATCATCAAACTGACATAATAACAAATGACATCATGGAACACCAATATACCGTAGAAACCCTGTAGGGTGAGAACCAACAAACTTTTAATTTTATTATTAAACTCTTGTGAGGGTGTGCATCCCTCACTCAATGGATTATAAGGGATCCCATCCCTTATCCATTGTTATAAAAGATTACAATGAAATATCATAAAAATACCACATACCTAGCTAAAAGTTATTACAATTGTCACGAAACCATTTACCCACATATCACCACTCTCTACATCCTTGTGGCATGATTGTTGCATCAATGGACCATCTTCCAACTCGTACTCATAGACATGGACTATTACTTCTTAACTGCCATAATGTTAAACATAATTTGCCTTTTCTAAAAATCACCATCCTTTGCTGTCATTGTTGTCATCAACAATCTCTAGTAACATGATTATGTAAAGTATTAATCAATCAATAATTATTCTTTATAAGTGATATATTAACATCTATTAGTGTGCATATATGAGATGTAAATATAATATCACAACATGCTTCTTCTAACAACATTGTGCATGTATAAACAAATACTTATCAAGCATACCACAATAATTACCCCGTTACTATGGTTATTTTCGCACTAGCACATGTTCATATCCAAAGGAAACCACTGTAACCATCCATTTCACTTAAAGGATACAATAAACTTATCTTTGTTTTTCATGCATGTAACTAGATAAAAACTTATTCGAATACATCTATCCCCTTAGCTTCTTCTTTGTGTATGTAACTAGGTAATCTAACACACACTTCACTTAAAGGATACTAGAAGCTTATCTATGTTTTTCATGCATGTAATTAGATAAAAACTTATTTGAACACAACTAACCTCTTGAATTATTTGTGCATGTAACTAAGTAATTCTTTCCAATACAGTAGATGTTCCCTTCTAATGGGAAGCTAACATGATATATATTATTATCATGCATGCAAATGTAAGTCCCTTTTCGAAAATCATCTTTTCCAGGATAGAGCTATTTACAAAATCTATTGCATGCACAAAGACATGCATTGTTCTAAACCAGAACTAATGTGTTAGTCATTATTTATTGTATGCAGATATATGTATTTTACAAAGTAAATATAGTACATTTATTCAAGTAACTACTTGTTTTACTTTCCATAATACTTATTTATTATTTTTTGCACACAAATCCATGTTTCTCTTTAAAAGACCTAACATAATAGTTCTACAAATCCATGTTTCTCTTTAAAATAACTAACACAATAGTTATATCTTCATACATGTACTCAACTATTGTTTCTATGCTTCTGCATATGTGTTATTTTCATAGTTATTTTCAAGAACACAACATAGTTTCTCTATCATTTATGTACAAATTTCTTATGCATTTGTTTCCAAGAAAGTATCATAACAAAGTTATCATGCATTTGTTTTCAAGAAAGTATCATAATCAACCTTACTTTTCGGAATAAGGACTAAGATAATAATAATGGTAACCTTTTATGCGTTAAACCATGCAATTAAATCAAACTATCCAATATGCAACATACAAATCATTTACCTTTTTACTCAACGTAACTTTTGTAAACTCTTGTAAAGGAATTAACACAATTAGCTTATCTTTCATGCACAAGAAAAACGTATTCTTTCCAAAGAAGATTCCTATGACTTATATTATCTTTGTGCATTTTATCTATGCATAGGTTATTATATTTTCTCATAACTAAGTATTATTTTTCAAAATAACTTTCTTCCCCATGAGAATATTTGACAAATTACCCTCTTTAATCTATATTTGCTACCAAAAACATGAGTACGAAATCATTTTTTAAGAAAAGAGCATGCATCCTATCTTTTCTTATATAAAATGCATATATAATGTTATATGAAGACAAGAAAGGTTACTTATCTTTTAATGTTGCAAATATATATAATAACAATCTTTTTCTATATATAATAATAACAATGTTAATATACATGAAATAATATATTCTATTTACCAATAAAAATATATAATCACAATGTTTATCTACACGCAATAATATATTTTCTTTACGAAGAAAAATATATAATCACAATCTTGATCTAGATGTAGTGATATATTTTCTTTAGTAAGAAAAATAATTTGAGTTCTCCTTATACACAAAAGTACTGAGCTTCTCTCAGCCTCCGTATATCTATGTTCACATATGAGATCATGGTGCATGTATAATCGTGAAAGATAAAGAAAGATGAGGGTAAAAAGCATACTAGAAAGTGTACCTGGTTAATAATAGTCAAGAAATACAACAAAATAACCATCTTAGCATGGGACATAAAGATGTGTTTCTACCTCTGCAAGTTGACCTTGCAACTAAGATCTCATCTTCGGACATAAAGATGTGTTTCTACCTCTACAAGTGAACCTTGCAACTAAGATCCCATTTCAGTCACAACCATTTATTCTTCGATGCAAGATCTTTATATTGATATATCAAAATAGGAACAATAACCACTATGGCCTCGCACTAGACTCTCTTAAGAAAGAGAATAAGGAGGTATGCATCGATCTCTTATAGATCTCTTCTTGAACTAATAGTGAACTAATACTTGAGTAGGGAGACCACCAGGAGAATACATACGTCTGTCATGATAAGGTGAAGTTGGCGATCAAATC
Source organism: Pinus taeda (assembly GCA_000404065.3). Classification (NCBI taxonomy): domain Eukaryota; kingdom Viridiplantae; phylum Streptophyta; class Pinopsida; order Pinales; family Pinaceae; genus Pinus; species Pinus taeda. Next base: position 44,647 of record APFE030248116.1, read on the forward strand.
TATTAAATTCATGGATGTCTCATTATGTTGAGACTAAAAAATGGTTAAGATAGTTGAGGTAACTAATTTCTTGGGAAAGATGATAACTATAATCTCATTTTTGGTTATTTCACCTATTTAAGACCAATCCCACCATATGAACCATCGAAAACTAAAGGAAAATATGACAAACTAAATGAGTAATAATCTAATCAAAATGGTTCTTGATTTCAATTGATTCTTCATAGTATTAAACTTAGTAAATATATGAGTTTTAAATAAGATTATATGGTAGGCATGTTACACCAACTATGTTTCTATATGCCTCCCTCTTGCCTCTCTCCTTCTCTCCCCCATTCTCTCCATCTTTCCTTCTATGCCTCTTTATCTCACCTCCAAACATACACTCTCTCTCTCCATCTCTCCCTTGTCACTCCATCCCTATCTCCACTTCTCACTCTCTATGTATTTCTTCTTTCCTCCCTCTCCCCCCCTCCAAGTCCATCTCCCTATCCCTCCCTCTCTCCTACTCTCTCCCTCCCTCTCTCCTCCTCTCCCTCATGTCCGCTCTCTCGTGCTTGCTCTCTCTCCCTTTCTCTCCTATCTCCCTCTCTTTCCTCATCCCTCTCTCTCTCTCTCTCTCTCTCTCTCTCTCTCTCGATGTATCTATTCCCTTCAATCGTATCTCGTCCCCCATCACTCTCCTCCTCTCTCTCAAGTCATGTCTCTCTTTCGTCCTCTCTCTCCCTTTCTCTCCTATGTCCCTCTCTCTTCCCCCATCACTCCTCTCTCTCTCTCTCTCTCTCTCTCTGCACTCCATCCTATCTCTTCCCCCATCTCTCTCTCTCTCTCTCTCTCTCTCTCTATGTTACTATATTCTTCCCTCTCTTCTTCTCTCCCCTGTCCCCCCTTCTCTCTATCTCTCCTTATTTGTCTCTTTATCTCACCCCTAAACATACTCTCTCTCTCTCTCCATCCCCCCCTTGTCACTCACTCTCTTTCTACACTTCTCACTCTCTATGTATTTCTTTTTCACTCCCTCTCTACCCCTCCAACTCCATCTCTCTATCCCTCCCTCTCCTCCTCTCTCCCAAGTCATCTCTCTCATCCTTACTCATCTCCCTTTCTCTCCTACCTTCCTCTCTCTCCTCCAATCCTCTCACTATTCCCCTCCCTCTCTATTTCTCTCCCTCACCCCTCCATCTTTGTGTCTCCATCTCCCTCCCTTACCCTTCTCTACCTCTTTCAATCCTCTCCCTCTCACTCTCTTCATTCCTCCTCTCCCTTCTCCTTAAGTGTATCTCCATCTCTCCCTTGTTACTCCCCCCATCTCTCCACCTATATCAATCTATCTCCACCTATATCAATCTATGTCACTGTTCTTCCCTCCCATATATATCTAGAGTTAATATATATCATGATATATTAATATATTTTATCATACGACAAATTTAGTATTGTAATTATTCGAAAGTTATTAACTTTAACAATATTAATATTATAATGCACTAATTTCAATGTTAGATTTAATAATAATAAAAAAATTAATCTTTTAACATTAATATTGGGGTTACTAATATTTTTTTGCATGGTATTAATAATAATTTGGCCTATAGGCTTCACCTAAGTAAAACCTCCTTCTTGAGTGTTAGTAAGTACAAAGAGGTTTATGGAGTAAATATAAAAATAGGTTTTATTTATTTACCATAACTCTGGCTTATTTATATTTTTATTTATTTATCATATCCCTTTTACTTACCATGGTATTTGACCCATAGCATTGGTATATGATTAAATGTTGATTTCTAACCCTATTTGATATATTTTTATTTATTTACCATACCTCTTTATACCACTTTTATATTTATTTATTTATCATACCTCTTTTATAAATATGGTATTTAGCCCATAGGCTTCACGTAAATAAAACCTCTTTTTTGAGTTTTTCTATATATAAAGAGGCTTATGGAGTAAATATAAAAAGAGATTTTATTTATTTACCATAACTCTTAAGTAAATATAAAAAAAATGTTATTTTTTTCTCAAATGGACAAAAAGATAAAATTGTTTTATTTAAATTTATATTGTGTTTATTTGGTTTTTAAATAAGACCGACATTAAATTAAATTAAAAATGTTAAATGTTAAACATTACTTTTAGGTTTACATGTTTACATTTGCTTTTACGTGTTTACGTGAATCTACTCCCTGTACTTCGTGTAAAATTTAAAAAACATTAAGTGTTACTAATATTTACCTATATATATTAAATGAAATTAGTAACATTTTTCTAAATATATTTTCCTAAAAAAAATTAACAAAAAGAAAATAAGAGAAAAAAAAGATTAAAAACATATATATTTATTTATCGTTAAGAAAAATATATTTTAAATAATAGATTTATGAGGAAGTGCAACAGAGTTCAAGAAAAAATCTTTTTCCGACATTTAAGGAGCCCTCTTTAATTTTATGTTCATCCTTTTTCCGACATTTAAGGAGCCCTATTTAATTTTATGTTCATTAGCATTTATGTTTTACGTTGTCTAGCCTGGAAACACATTTATTATCTCCTCTCGCACTCCTGTACGATGAAATCGGGGTTGTTAACATGTTAAAAGAGTCGGATTACCTGGAAGCGATTATGAGTCAAACATCAACCGCGGTCACACATTCCTATTCCTTCAGGAGATCCACTAACCTCATTGCCCATGCTGATGAAAATCAGTATGTCTCTTATTGTAGATGCTACTCTTCACTTATTTGTGATGACGTTGTTGTTAAAGGAAGTCTCCCCCACGTGCAGGACAATGCATAGGATTACTGATAAAAGAATGAATGTTCATTATGTTGGGGATTTTTCTATTAAAATCCTAAAAACAACAAAAACTGAACACATAGACCAATGCTCTTTTTTCCTCTTCAGGATTTTAACACAGGGAAGCTTTTAAAATTATATCTGAGAACAGAGTATTACACACCCATAAAATATTTGTATTAATTAAAAGAAAATTTCTGATACAAAATTCATCATCTTTCACTCAGAGGGATTCACCAATAACATTTCAAAAAAAAAATTACTCTGTCTCCTCCTGAGATTTTACACTGCTGTGTGTAAAAATCTCTTTTTCTTTCCTACTGTAAAAATAGACTTCAACTACAGAAAAATTGCATTCACTGGTGCTGCATGCTCTTCCTTCTTTTTCTTCGCACTGCTGTGCGAATTTTTCACTTATATCTTTTTTTACAAAAAAATATTTACATATATATCAACCAAAAGAAAATTACTTCATGTTTTCACTTGCCATGCTGCTGTAAAAAATAAAAAAAAACAATAAACTTTAAGTGGTTTTACCAACTTTTACCTGTGCCCATACTCCGGCTGATAGAAAATGATAAGATTAAAAACTTCACCAAAACTTACAAACCCACAGTAAATTACATTTACTGTTCTATTGACAAAACTCGCAATAAATGAAACTTTTACTTCACGTTGAATTCATTTTGTAGGCCTGTGCTTTAACCATTATACAATTTGGCTTTGGAAACCCATCAGGTCTGGGTTTCATCGATGTCGTCACTCATATATGTAAATGCCATGCTCCATTGGTTTCCCCAATTGCAATATGCCGATCGCGATTTGGGCCGATACAACCAATCCTTTGCTTTTTCTTATATTTTGTTATATATCGAAAATGCATAAAATACATTGGAAATTTTCCCTGAGCATGGACTTGAAAATTTATCAAAAATCCATTTATAATACTATCGGGTCCAGTCCATCAGGTCAGATGCATCCTTTATACAAATTCCCCGCTCCTTTGGTTTCGCCAATAGCGATATCGGCGATCGCTCATCGCAAACAAAAATGCCTCTTTGTAAGTCCTCCACTGCGATTCCGCCGATGCGATATCGGCGATTGCTCATCAACGATGTTTCCATGCTGCTACATGGCTCTACCGTTGCGCAGTTGAAATTACATTTTCAACACTCCCCTTTAATTTCAACTGCTCGGTTAGCAGCCATACCCAGACACTTCCTAAAAAATTCAAAGCTTTTATGATCCAATGGCTTTGTCAGAATGTCTGCTACCTGTTCCTGAGTCTTGCAATATTGTAAAGTGATTTCTCCATTGCTTACCAATTCTCTGATATAATGAAACCTTGTGTCAATGTGTTTCATTCTCTTATGAAACACTGAATTCGTTGATAATGGAATAGCTGAGCTATTGTCACAAAAAATCATTGTTGGTTTTGCTTTCTCTTGGCCTAAGCTCCTCAATGTTCTTCTCATCCAAACTGCTTGACACGTTGTTGCTGTAGTTGCCACATATTCAGCTTCTACTTTAGACAATGCTACTATGGACTGCTTCTTAGAAGCCCATGAAATGGCTCCTGAATCCATGTGAAAGACATAATCGGAAGTGTTTTTCTGATCATCTACACTTCTAACCCAATCACTATCAGTGTACCCAATTAAATTTTAACATTCTGAGACAGTATATAAGATGCCAAACTTTTTAGTACCTTTAACATACCTCATAATTCTTTTTGCTGCTTGCCAATGTGCTTCCTTTGGCCTCTCCATGAATCTGGAAATCATACTAACAACAAACATTATATCCGGCCTAGTTGCAGTTAAATACATGAGGCTGCCAAATATGCTCTTATATAAGCTAGGATCAAAATCCCTGCTGCTGTCATTTTTGCTGAGTTTTAATCCCATTACTGTGGGAGTGATTGCTGCCTTGCACTCTTGCATATTAAATCTGCCCAACACTTCATTTACATATTTTTCTTGTGAGATGAAAATTCCATTTTCATTTTGATCTACTTCAATTCGTAAGAAGTATCTCAGCAGACCCATGTCAGTCATTTCGAATTCCTCTTTCATGACTAATCTAAAATTTTCAATGAGGTAGTCATCATTACCTGTAAAAATAACATCATCAACATATAACACAACAATTAGCAATTTACCATCCTTTTCTTTGATGTAGACGGTGGGTTCTCCCTCACACCTGTCAAATCCATTTTCCAGTAGATAAGAATCTATCTTACTGTACCATGCTCTTGGCACTTGCTTCAACCCATAAAGAGCTTTCTTCCATTTGCACACTTTGTGCTCTTGGCCTTTTTACTCATAGCCTAGAGGCTATTCAATATAGACCTCCTCCTTTAACACTCCATTTAGGAATGCTGACTTCACATCCATTTGGTAAACTTTCCACTTTTTTTGTGCTGCTATGGACAGCACTGCTCTCACAGTTTCCATTCTTGCAACCGGTGCGAAAGTTTCCTCATAGTCTCTCCCATATTGTTGCTTGTACCCTTTGACAGCCAGCCTTGCCTTGTGTCTTTTAATTTTGCCTTCAGCATTGCACTTGGTCTTATAGACCCATTTGACTCCAATGACTTCTTTACCTTTTGGTAACTCAGCCAACTCCCATGTTTTGTTTCTCTCTATGGCATTCATTTCCTCATCCATAGCTTCTATCCATTTCTTATCTTTAATTTCATCTTCGAAATGAATAGGATCATCAACATAACAATACAAGGCAAATAAGGAATTCATTCCTTCATCATAAATGTCACTTAAGTTTCGAAACTTTTTACCTCTTTCATTTGCTGTGCAAGTGCTTGAAGATGCACTTGAATTTCCTCCTTGTGGTGTGCTTGGAGAAGCACTTTCATTTCTCTTCAAGGGTGTCGCTTGCTGTCCTTGTGTTGGCGCTTCTGTTTGGGGATGTATTTTAGCCATCTCATCATCATCTTCATCATGAGACAAATAGTTCTTAACATTTACTGTTTTCTCTATGCTTCCATCCCAAGCTTCTTCTTCAATGAACTGAACATCTCTGCTTACAAAAAACTTCTTGGTAGATGGGATATACAACCTGTAAGTTTTGGATTCCTCACTGTATCCAATGAAAATACATTTCTCCCCTTTGCTGTCCAACTTCTTCCTTAGCTGATCTAGAATGTGTGCATAAGCCACACATCCAAAAACTTTCATGTGGGTGACTCCTTGCTTTCTCCCACTCCATGGTTCTTCTGACACTCTATTCATCACTGTTTTTGTAGGACACCTATTCAAGATATATACTGCACAGTTTACAGCTTCAGCCCAATAATCATTTTTCAAATGCTTTGCCTTCAACATGCTCCTTGCCATATCCATGATTGTCCTGTTCCTCCTTTCAACAACTCCATTTTGCTATGAGGTGTACCTAGCTGTGAATTGCTTATGAATTCTATTTTCTCTACAGAACCGTAGGAATTCCTTGGAGATATACTCACCTCCTCTATCTCTTCTCAAAACTTTGATACACAGCCCACTTTGATTTTCCACAAGTGCTTTGAAATTTCAGAATTTTTCAAACACTTCACTTTTATTCTTCAAGAAATAAACCCAAGTTTTTCTGGTGAAATCATCTATGAATGTTAGAAAATATTGGCTGCCTGCTAGTGATGGAGTTTGCATTGGTCCACATAAATCTGAGTGGACAATCTCTAAGGGTGCCTTTGCCCTTATGCTTTTCCCTGATGGTAAACTTTCTCTGTGTTGTTTCCCCAATATACAACCTTCACAAAGGCTGTCTGGTTTCTCTATCAATGGTAATCCTCTTACCATTCCTTTTCTGCTCAACAAATTAAGACCTCCAAAGTTGAGATGTCCAAATTTCAAGTGCCACAACCAATTTTCATCCTTTGGCATACTTTGGAAAGCCTCTTGGGTAACTGCTGCAATTACTTCTTTGATTTTCAAATCTGCCCTTATTCTGAGAGGGAACATCCTGTTCCTTGTCATCTTTACTGAAGCAATACATCGTTTGTTGGGTGCCCTATCCATGATGGTGCATACATCATTACCAAAGAAAACATTGTACCCCTTATGGACAAGCTGTCCAATACTCAAGAGGTTACATCTCATTCCAAGGACATAGTAGACATCTGCTATGTTTTTCTTTTCACCTTTTTTTGTAAATATTTTAACTTCTCCTTTTCCCATAACAAAAATTTTGCTATGAGTCCCAAGTGTGACTTCTGATTTCACATTTTGATCTAAAGCAGAAAACAAGGCTATGTTTCTTGTCATATGGTTGCTGCAACCTGAGTCTAAAAACCATATGTCTTCACTATTTGTTTCAGCCATGTTACAAGCTAACAATACATTATCTTGACTAATGTTTTCTCTAGTGACATTGTCATTTGGTCTATTACTCATATCATGCTGCTTCTTCCTACATTCACTCGCATAGTGCCCATATTTTTTACAATAATAACATTGGACATTGGACATTTCATACCTTTGTCCTTGAGCATGATGTTGTCCTCTTTGTTGGCTACTGCCTTGGCCTTGGTTCTGGTTTGGATTGCTACCTGTTCCTTGAGCATTTGCTGGATTGTTCCTTCCACCTCTGTTCTGGATTTTGCCTCTTCCTCTTTTGTTTCCTATGCCTTGACCTCTTCCTCTTCCAAAGGACATCTGGGTCTTGAAGGCTTGCTCTAGAGATGAGTTTTCATTTCTACTCAACCTCTGCTCATGTGTTATCACTGATGCATGAAGTTCATCAACTGAAAGTTTGAGAGATCCTGTCTCTCATATGGTGGTGACAATCACATCAAAATTTGAGCGTATGACCCTTAATAGTTTCTCCACAATCCTCATTTCTTCAAGAACTTCTCCATGAGTCCTCATTTGTGTGACCAAACCAATCACATGTGTGAAGAATGAGTCAACATTGTCTAACTCTTTCATGTTAAGATTCTCAAAATCTTTCCTCAGCAACTGTATTTTTGTTGTCTTCACTTTCTCCATGCCTTAATAGGTTGTCTTGAGAGTTTTCCATGCTTCTTTGGATGTCTTGGCTGCTGCTATCCTTGGAAACACACTCTGGTCCACTGTTTGATACAAAAATACAAGGGTTTTTGAACCTTTCTTCCTATTGCTCTTCAGTAGATCTTTCTCTACCCGAGTTAATCTATTAAACTCATTTTCATCTGCTGGTTCTTCAAAACCATCTTGAACTAATTCCTATAAATCTTGACAGGCAAACAGGGCTCTCATGATTATTCCCCAATACTCATAGTTTTTCCCATTGAACTGTGGGAATTGAGGATTAAACATACCCATGCTGGTGCTGTTGCTAGCCATTCTAGCACTCTTTAACTATGCTATAAAATGCTTGACTCTGTATTGAAATAACTGATTGTTTCTTCAGTAGCAACAAAAAAAAAAAACTAATTTGAGAAATACGTGGATCCTTTTCACTGAGCCTTCACTTTGCTGGAGAAGTTGTTGTAGCTAGAAAAACTCATTCCTTCAGCTTCTTTGACACGTTCAAAGAGCCTAAACAAGCTTTGATACCACTGTTGGGGATTTTTCTGTTAAAATCCCAAAAACAACAAAAACTAAACACAGAGACCAATGCTCTGTTTTCCTCTCCAGGATTTTAACACAGGGAAGCTTTTAAAATTATGTCTGAGAACAGAGTATTATACACTCATAAAATATTTGTATTCATTGAAATAAAATTTCTGATAAAAAATTCATCCTCTTTCACTCAGAGGGATTCACCAATAATATTTCAAAAAAAAATTACTCTGTCCCCTCCTGAGATTTTACATTGTTGTGTGTAAAAATCTCTTTTTCTTTCCTGCTGTAAAAACAGAGTTCAACTACAGAAAATTTGCATTTACTGTTGCTGCATGCTCTTCTTTCTTTTTCTTTGCACTGTTGTGCGTATTTTTCACTTACATCTTTTTTTTACAAAAAAAAAAAGCTTTACATATGTACATCAACCAAAAGAAAATTACTTCACGTTTTCACTTGCTATGCTGCCGTAAAAAATATAAAAAAAACAATAAAATTTAAGTGGTTTTACCAACTTTTACTTGTGCCCATAAATGATAAGATTAAAAACTTCACCGAAACTTACCAACCCACAGTAAATTACATTTACTGTTTTACTGACAAAACTGGTGGTAAATGAAACTTTTACTTCACGTTGAATTCATTTTACAGGCCTGTACTTCAACCATTATAAAATTTGGCTTTGGAAACCCATCGAGTCCGAGTTTCATTGCTATCGGCACTAATAGGTAAATGCCATGCTCCATTGGTTTCCCAGATTGCGATATGCCAATCGTGATTTGGGCCGATACAACCGATCCTTTGTTTTTTCTTATATTTTGTTATATAACGAAAATGCATAAAATACATTGGAAATTTGACCTTACAACGGACTTGAAAATTTATGAAAAATCCATTTATAATACTATCGGGTCCAATCCATAGGGTCAGATGCATGCTTTATACAAATGCCCCACTCCTTTGGTTTCGCCAATAGCGATATCGGCGATCGCTCATCGCAAACAAAAATGCTTCTTTGTAAGTCCTCCACTGTGATTCCGTCGATGCGATATCGGCAATTGCTCATTGACAATGTTTCCATGCTACTGCACGGCTCTACCGTTGCGCAGTTGAAATTACATTTTCAACACATTCTTCCGCAGTATAACGTTTAGCTCTATGGCAATCACTTGCAGACGGTCAACCCGACAACAATCTTCCAAAACCGTCACCACCACCTCAAAGCAGTGTTGTTGGCTCGTCGTTGGAAGCGGGGTTAGCGGCAAAATCTTGCGGGCCTCATCACGACAAAAATGTTTCATGTCCACCAAGTCTACGAACAGAGAAGTACAAGATGGACGTGAATGGCAAGGAAGAGATAACAAGGGATCATCAGACTTCCATTATGGCTGGAAAGAACAAACCAACAGATACGCCCAGTTTGGTGATTTAATTCTATTATAAAACCCAGGGCCTTCTTGCACTAGTATATAAAAGTTAGGGCCATTTCTGACTAGTATATATTTTGATCTTTTGCATGTTCTTGTTCGTCGTAGGATATAGTTTGATCTTTAAGTTCCAATATGTCTCTTACCTATTCCGCAATAAAATATAATTTTGTTTTTTTGTTTTTATTATAATTGGAATAATCTAGACGAGCCATTGATCAATTTTTTCAACCTAAGTGAAAGAGGCTTACCTATTCCGAAATTTTAAAGGTACTGGACTGAAAGACTTACTTATTTCATCGTGTAAGTTACATAAT
>APFE030248116.1:57177-72025 GCA_000404065.3 Pinus taeda
AGTGAGCTAAATTATAAATAATTCTATTGTTAACGAATTTTAAAAGTTTCTACATATAATATGTATGTTTCTTTCTATGAGAAATTTTCAATAGTATAATTGTGGTTTAGAATAAAAGTAAATGTCCGTGACATTATAAGCCTTATTGATACTATATTTTTTCATAAATAGGATACATCTACACAAGTTTACAAGGTTAAGATAAAATAACTCAAACAAAAATGCCAACTCAAATAAACAACAACTCACGACACACAAAAAAACTCAAATATCAATGCACCAATGTTTGCAAGGTTAAGACCCTCAATCTGGGAAAGAGTTCATTATCATACTAACAAGATCTACATTAAGAAACATACCATTGTGAAAAGAGAATCATTTGCATAAGAGTTCTCCATAGCTTATTATCTACAAATGAATGTACATGCTCTTTTTAATTGAGATTGTGAACCAATTGAGTGCGAAGGCATATTTCATAGATCAAATTTTATTAAAATTATCGAATAGATGAAATTCATATCACTTTATTCTTGACTCTCTCTCTCTCCATGTTTCTCCCTCCCTATCTCCTTCTCTCTTTCCCCTCCTATCCACCTCTATCTCTATGTCCTCTCTCTCTCTCTCTCTCTCTCTCTCTCTCGCTTTCGCTCTTCTCTCTCTCTCTCTCTCTCTCGCTCTCGCTCTTCTCTTTCTGTCTCTCTCTCAACCTATATCTCTCCCCCTATAACTCCATCTCTCTCTCCCTCCCTCTCTCCTTCTCTCTATCAAGTCTTCACTATATTACTTCCTCTCTCTCGCTTTCTCTCCCACCTCCCTCTGCCCCTCCACCACATTACTCTCTCTCTCTCTCCCCTCCAACTCTTTCACTATATCCCTCCTTTCGCCCCCCCCAACTCCCCCTCCCCAATAACAAAAGAATGCACTCGGAATCAAGAAAGAAGCATAGATATATTTTTATATTAATTTTTTATTATAAATATAGGAATACTATATGCTACATAAACAAAAAATATAGTTTTTGGATATGGTTGCAGATAAGCTATGGTACAACCCAGGGACACCGGAAACCTATTTATAAGCTAGATGTTCATGCTAAAATGAGATGAATATCCATTGTTAAGAATTTTATTATATTGTAAGTTTACTGTACGTATTAACATATTATGTCCTTAATAATTAAACTTAAAATAAGGTTATGGAATCATTATTAGTCCCCACAATGGAAGGACCCTAACCATACATTTTCTTGTTGATCACTAATACTTTAGCATTGACCAATTCAAGTTATAATGACTAACTGTAAAAAAAAAAACTATTAGTTTTTGAAGATTATTAAGAAAAATAATTTTTGAAACATTTGATTGAACCTTAACTTGAAGGTCTCATTGCAACCTTTGCACAATATAATGTCATGTAGATAATTGTGACACATATTTTATGCGATAATTTATAGATATGGTTTCAATATTCCAACATTATTTTTAGATAATTTTCTAGTGATTTCTTATTCTAAACCTTTGCAAGAAAATGATCCAAAAATAAAATGCTTGAAAAGTAGCTTATACTCGAGTAAATAAAATATTATCCTCAATTACTTGCCACCATAACTTAAGCTAGTCTTTGCATAAACAATTGATAGGAACCATATGTAAATACATATACTGTTGAGTAAGAAATTTACATATCCACCTCACATATCAATTTATTGGTTACCACCAAATAAAGACTATAGAATGATTTGTATATTTTCCACTACTAATTTAGCTTTGACCAATGTTATAATTATTTATGCAATTTTTCCCATCACATAATTTCTAGAGTTTTGAAGAACTAAGATTCCCTCCAAAACCAAATTACAATATAATAAATAAAAATTTATTATTTTTATTACTTTATCAAATTACAATATAATAAATTGAGATTTATTATTTTTATTATTATTTGAGCCAAGATATAAATGTTTACACTATTTTACAAACACTACAAAATCTCCTCCATACAAGGCTCTATATTACTTTTATCTCCTCCATACAAGCCTATATATTACTTTTGACCTTTTACTATTTTTTAACTAAACTGATGTATAAATTTGTATGTTAGATGTTAAATTTTTATGTCAGATATCTGGGTTGTAGAGCACCTCTCAATGCAACTATCCTAGATCCATATTAACCCCAAATATATCAGGAGTTGGGAGGAGTCCGGACACATAAAATCTTTTGTGGTGCAAAACCTCGTGCAAAAGTTGAGAAAATATTTGTACCTCAGCAATTTGATCCCTCCTAGTTCTTGATATATATAATGGGTGTAATCTTATTATATTGTAATTTTATTGTAAGTATTAAGTTAATATGTTCATATTAATTATATTTAAAATAAGGTTATGGAATCATTATTATTTGCCACCATGGAAGGACCCCAAACAATGATTTTTTTTTTGATCACTAATGTTTAGCATTGAACAATGCAAGTTATAATCAGTAACTGTAAAAAAAAATAGTTTTTCATTATTATTAAGATAAATAATTTTTGAAACATTTGATTCCACCACAACTTGAAGTTCTTATTGTAGCCTTTGCACAATATAATGTCATGTAGATAATTTCCTTACATATTTTATGCCATAATGTATATATATGGTTGCAATAGTCAACCATTATTTTTAGATAATTTTGTCGTGACCATAAAAAAAATCCTTGAAAAATAGCTTATACTAGAGTAAATAGCATATTACCATCAATTACTTCTCACCATAATTTAATCAAGTCTTTCCATAAAAAAATAATAGGAATAAGTTGTAAATAAATATACTTACGAGGAGTTCTCACCATTATTTAAGTTTTTTTGAGCACTTATGTGGTAGTTAAGTTGTAAATATGTAGCCTTTGCACAATATAATGTCATGTAGATAATTTCCTTACATATTTTATGCCATAATGTATATATATGGTTGCAATATTCAAGTATTATTTTTAGATAATTTTGTGGTGACCATCAAAAAATAAAATCCTTGAAAAATAGCTTATACTAGAGTCAATATCATATTACCATCAATTACTTCTCACCATAATTTAAGCAAGTCTTTACATAAAAAATTAATAAGAATAAGATGTAAGTAAATATACTTATGAGGAGTTCCCACCATTATTTAAGTTTTTTTGAGCACTTATGTGGTAGTTAAGTTGTAAATATGTAGAGTTACTGGTGATATTTTACCCACCAAAATTTATGCAAGTTCTTAGGTTGAGTAATAAATTTACATATCCACTTCACATCTCAATTTATTGGTTACTGCCAAATAAAGGCCATAGGATGATTTCTATATTTTTCACTATTAATTTAGCATTGATCAGATGCTATAAATTTATGTAATTTTTCCCATAACATATTTTCTTAACTTGAGTTGGAGGAACTAAGATTCCGTCCAAAACAAAATTACAATATAATAAATTGAAATTTATTACTTTTATTACTTTATCCTTTGAATTGGAAGAAGCAAGTTTCCCTCCAAAACAAAATTTCAATATAATAAATTGAAATTTATTGTTTTTATTACTTTATCTTTTTTATTATTATTTGAGTGAAGATATAAATGTTTACACTCATTTACAAACACTACAAATCTCCCTTACATTGGTTTGTAGAGCAACACCTCTAGGTGCAACTAGCCTGGATCCATATTGAACCCAAATATATCAAGTGTCGAGACGAACATATATTGTGTATGTATTGGGGTGTATATATTGGGTTGTAGAGCACCTCTCAGTGCAACTAGCTTAGATACATATTAACCCCAAATACATAAGCGTTGAGACAAATCACATATTTTGAGGCGCAAAACCTATTTTTTTACTGCAAAATTTGAGAAAAGATTTGCACCTTGAGCGATTTCATCTCAGTGCTTGATATATATGGGGTTAAGATGGATCTAGGTTGGTTTAAGTGGTTCGTAGTCACAGAAAATTTGTTGAACATCTAATTGTTCTCTTCATTTTAAATATGCTAAATATTTATCATATTAATCTAGTTATTTTAATTTTGATTTTAAATTTATTCAGTTAAATAATTTTATCTAGATGATAGAGACTCTTAATTACTTGACTTACAATGCAACAATGTTGAATGATAGAATGTGAATAATACAAATTGAGTGAATTATAAATAGTATATCATTCTCAAAATATTTTCCTCTACTCTTCTTATTGCCAACATGTTATATTTCCCATCTTTCCCTATCAATCATATGAAAAAATCTGTTGAAATCCCAAACCGTTCAAATATTTAATTAGAGCTATTGTAGTAAAAAACATACCTTGTCTCTCTTTCTATTTAATATTAATAATATATTTCTCCCATAATTGTGATTTTACAAAGTGTTAAACCCCAAGTAAGATTCAATGGTAATTCCTTTCTATTACCTTGTTTGAATGTAGAGTGAATAAGAATGTTGAATGATGGAAAATATGAATAATAAGAATGTAGACAATTACAAATAGTGTGAATAACAATGTTGAATGATGGAAACTAGAAATAATAATAATGTAGACAATTACAAAAAGTTTATAGTTTCAATAAGCAAACATTTCACGTAAGTGAGTTATTATAAATATCATTAATATTTTTTCTTGTTAATACATTGAAGTCAATTCATGCTATTAATTTAATTAATTTGAAACTAATATACATCATACATCTATTTACATCAAATTAAAAATTAACAACTACATTGAAATCAATACATATCGAATAGTATTAGAAATCAACATATATATCGAAATCAATGCATCTAGTGAAACAAATCAAATAGGATTAGAAATCAACATCTACGTTGAAATCAATGCATGTAGTGAAAATAACTAAATAGGACTAGAAATCAATAACTATACTGAATCAATTCATCCATTGTAATCAATCAAATAGGATTAGTAATCAACATCTACACTAAAACTAGTGCACCTATCTCACTGAAAAAACAAAATGTTCATGGGTTTCTAAATCCAACTTCTCTTACCTTTTGTAAAAACTTAACTTCCTATTTCTCTATGGTTAACAATATTCGATATTATAGAATAATATAGTAAATGTATTTTTCTTTATGTGCCTCGTTCTGCTTCCCTCTTTCTCTGCCTTCCATCATGTGTTGTTATCTCCTCTCTCTCCCTCTCCTTCTCAGTCTCTTCATCTCTTTCTCTTAACTCCCTCCCTCTCTTCATCTCTCTCTTCCATCTCTCTCCCTCTCTTTTTCCTCTTTCTTGTTTCTCTATCTATCTTGTCTTCACACCCACCAAACTCTCTCTCTCTCTCTCTCTCTCTCTCTCTCTCTCTCTCTATCTATCTATCTATCTATCTTCTTCTTCTATCTATTATATAATATTATTATATATAAATATATATATATATATATATATATTCATAATATTATATTATAATCCCTTCCTACCCCGCTCTCCCACCCTTCTCCATATTCCTTGTCCCCTCAATCTCTCCCCACTATCTCCCCTCTCGCTCTCCCTCCTATATTCTCTCTCTCTACACTATCTCCCCTCTCTCTCTCTCTCTCTCTCTCTCTCTCTCTCTCTTTCCCTTCGCTCCCTCTATCTTTCCTTCCCTTATCTATCTCTATATGTCCCCCCTGCTTCCCTCCTCTCTTGCTCACTCTCTCTCCATCTCTCCCTTGTCACTCCCTCCCCATGCACCTCTATCTCCTATGTTTTTTTCCTTCTCTCTCTCCCTCTTCCCATCCAACTTTATACCTCTCTCCTCACTCTCAAGTCGTCACTCATTTCCTTCCTCTCTCTCCCTTTCCATCCCATCTCCCTCATTCTCTGCCCTGATCACTATCTCTCTCTATATGCCCTTGAACTTTGTCACTATCTCCCTCCCTCTCTCCTTCTCTCTCCTTCCCTTTCACCCTTCCATCTCTAAGTCTCCATCTATCTTTTCCACCTCTCTCCATCCCTCTCTCCTCTGCTTCTCTCTATCTTCTCCCCTCTCCTCTCTGCCTTACTCTCTCTCTATCTCTCCCTTGTCATCCCTTACTCTCTAATTTTATCTCTCTGTCTTTTTTCTTCCCTTCCTCTCTCTTCACCCAAATCCATCTCTATCTCCCTCTCCCTCTGCTTATCTCCCTCACCACTTGTCTCTCTTAATTCTTTTATCTCCCTCTCTATCACATATGATCAAAAAATTTCACTTTATGTAATCAACAATATATGTAAGGTATAATATATTTTACATTTTAATTTTTTTATTGTGAAATGATTTATGGTTTTTTGGCATGAGTTATTGATAAGTTATGGTATTAGCCCATGGTATTGTAGCAAAATCTATTTACAAGTTAGAAATATCAATGGGAATGTGGGGGTGAATATCCATGGCTAAGAATCTTGTTATATTGTAAGTATTTAGATTTTGTGTGCTTATTAATTAAATTTAAATATGGTTATGGAATCATACTAATCCTTACAATGGTTATGGAATCATTACTAATCCTTACCAATTTAATGCTCTACCGATCAATTTGTTTGTTGATCGCTGCTAGTTTAGTGTTGACAAATGAAAACTATAATTTGCATAATTTATGGATACTGTCAATAATTGGCTTACAAATGTTATTTCATAATTTATGGATATGATTGCAAATTTCAAGCATTACTTTTAATATTTGTGTAGTGATTTTTATTCTTGAGTTTGTAGGAAAACCTTTCAAAATAAAATCATTGAAAAAGTAAATAGCATATTTACCACGAATTACTTCCCATCACAATTTTCAGAAAATATTTGCATAAAAATTGGATAGGAATAAGATGTAATTAAATATGGATACCAAGAATTACTTCCCCCCATTATTTATTTCTTCCTTAGCACTTATGTAGGAGTAAAATCTTGAGTATGACTTACTAGTGATTACAACCCACCAAAATTTATGGAAGTTATTCTGCATAAGTAACCAATTCACTTATCCACTCCATAACTTAATTTATTACATCATGAGAGAGCAAGCCTAGGGGATGATTTCTATAGTTACCACATGTAAGTTATAAATATTTATGCAAAGTTTCCCATAGCATAATTTCTAAGTTGATTTGGAGGTTTACAATATAACAAATTGAATTTTATTATTTTTATTTTTTAACATTTTATTATTAATTGAGCTAAGATTTTAATGTTTACACTCATTTATAGACACTACAATATCTCCCCCATACTAGGCTCTATATTACTTTTAACGTTTTATTATTTTTTAATTGAGCCCACATATAAATGCTTAAATGTTACAATCATTTTTGCCTACACATCGGGTTGTATAGTGCCTCTCATCCTCAAAAAGGTGTAGCTTATTTTATCTTTTAGATATTCCATTGTTTACAAATAAATTTTATAAATGTGGATGATTTAAAATCAACATCATTTTCATATGTAGCTTGACATATAAAAGGTGAAATATGCTACATATCAACCACATTTACTAATATAATTGTCCTAGTAAACAACTACAGTGAATTTGTAGACCATTGCTAGGTATGGTTTATGTTGGATAACTATGGTTAAAAATGGTTATCAACGATTCACTATGGTTGTGAATGGTTGAGCATGGTAGGCTACAGATGCTCATGGTCGCTAATGGTTGACATTGAAGAGGGTTGTTGATGATTGACAATGTTTGAAGAGGGTTGGTTGACATTGAAGAGGGTTGTTGATGATTGACAATGTTTGAAGAGGGTTGATCGAGGTTGAAGAGAGTTTATTAATGTTAATTATGTTTACTATGGTCAACCCTTAACATTAAAATTTATTTATGTTACGTTAATCTAATAATGTTACATTAATGTAGATTATTGTTACATTACTACATTCATGTTGCATTAATTTTAACGTTACACTAATGGCTCAAGGGGCGTGACAAGGTTGACCATGGTTGATCGAGATAGACTTTAGTTTATTGAGGTTGAATATGGTTGGTTTTGGTTGAACTTAATTGACCATGGGTTACCATAGTTGGACTTCTTTCATAAAATTTACTATAGATTACCATAAAAACATGGTTGGCCATGGCTACCAACATTTACCTATAAAATCTATGGTTAATCATATAAACAACCCTGCCATATTTAACCATGATTAATTATGTTAACCATATTAATTATATTATCCATATTCTTCACTTTAAAGAACCATATCTTATACTTAAATCTCTACCTTTCTTCCACCCCAAGAAATAAAAAAATTAAAAAAATTAAATTAACACCACATAAAAAAAAAATTTCAATGATTTTGCTAAAAGTATCGAAACTAATTGAGGGTGCCTTCAAAAAAATTACATCTTCACCTATTTTGCAACTATGCTTATGCTACTTTTGGCGTATTAAAGTATAGCCAATTTAGAGCTATGGTGATTGACCTCTAGTCATTGAATTTGAATTCGAGATTTCCTATAGAAATAATGTTTAGAGTAGGAACATGTAACAAACCCGAAATAACAACACATAATTAATTAGATTAATCAAGCGCTTTATAACGAAAAAGCAATTTATCAACTAGTTAACATTAAATTACAAAAATAAGAGTGAAGAGAGACAACTTTCCTGTGAAATGCTAGTTGAACGCTAGTTGAATTTTGCTACCTGCAACAATCTCTTGGGGATGACTCTTCACCCAATAGGCTCAATTGCACAAAATATTGCTACAACTGGCCACCCTGAGCTCTCAATCAACTTCCTACTGCGAGAGGGTATCCTTTGTCTCCTAACTCTATTCTTCTAGAGAATCCATGATGGAATCATGGAATGATGGATTGCCTCTCATCTTCCTCCCCATCTATTAAATAGAGCAAACATTGGAAGGGGAACCACATGCACACACTCCATGTTTCAACGTGCAACTTTACTGCTTTCTTGTTTTATTATTTTGTTTCTATTTTTTTGATAGTTTTACTGATTTTTACTGTTTTTCTTGATTTATTTCTTTTGTTTTTACTTTTTGATAGCTTTACTAATTTTTACTATTTTTCTGTTTATTCTTATTTTATTTTGATTTAGAGATATGTATAATTTATTTTTTATTTATTATTTATTATTTTTACTATTACTATTTATTTAGTTTATTTTAATTTAATATTATATTATTTTATTTTTATTTATATATTTTATTATTTATTTTTATTATAGGGACATTACATACTTCCCCACTTTAGGAACTCATTCTAAGTTAACGTTTTTTATTATTTATTATTTTTTTCTTAGTAAAGACTAATTCTATTAAAAAATAAAAATATAGTTACAAGAGGTCGAAACCTTAGAGGAGATCCGAAATTGTCCATTAGCACATCCAGAGTATCCCAGGGTTGGGAAAGCCATATACAAAATGCCTAAAAACTATACATTGAGTACTGAGCATGTTGGTAAACCAAAGAAAGGTCAGATGGAGGTTTGTAACCATGCTATCTATATTGACCAGATACCCAGAGGCAAAAACAACTGCAGAACTGAAGACCCATTGCAAAAAGACATTATCAAAACCAAAGAAACATAGTGCAGTGACTTGGAGAGCAAACAAAAAGGCTGGGGAAGCAAACAGGGCCCAGGAGGCATCAAACGACCGTGTCATGGTCCTGAACTTCCTCCACCACCGGCCAAGCATTGCCCACCCAAAAATCGTCGTCTGTATCCTCAGCTTCCATACCACTGCCACCTGGAAGAGCTGTCAAATGACGGATGCCACGAGAACAACCCGCCTTGTCAACAGAGCCCAAGACTCGTTGGAGGTTGTTGTCTGGTGGCTTGATGCCAATAGGAACACTTCCCTCTGCCTGCACATCACCGCAATTGAACACATTGCCACCATCTTCCCCATGCTGCTCGCTCCCATGGCCACCATGAGACTGCATCGCCGAGGTGTGCACAAAAACGCTAGGCCGAGCCTCTTCCTCCGCAAAGATGATAGTGACGCTAGCTGAGAGGATAGGCTTGTTGAAGCTACTTTGAAATTTAAAATGGGTGGTCTGGAAGACATTATGCTAGAAAGGCTTACCAACAAAACTGTGCTGATGCGGAATTACACAAGCTGGAGGAGGGGACTTAGGAGCCATAGGGATATCAGGCGAAGGAGCAGGCTGAGATCGCCCATGCCCCCATGACTACCACCATAGTGACTGCGTGAGAGGTGGTGAACCATTATTAAAATGAAAAGACAAATTGAAGGGGAATTGAAGCAGGCCGAAGCAAAGTAGGTGCCGAAGTAAGGGGTGCAAGGTGGCTTGAAGAGGAGCTGCTTAAAAGTCAAAAAACAGACATTTAAGGTTGCAGCCGAAGCGTTGCAGGAATACAGAGTCTGAGACAAGCTAAGGCAGGAGGGCCAGGAGGAAATGATAGATGAGAGAGCTGACAAACCCATAAATAAAACCTCAGGTGAAGTTTCTCGACCAAAGGGAGCAATAAATTCAGAATGCCAAGTGATCAGCAGGTACCCTGTGTGAGCTTGCTTCATCCAAGAGAAGGCATGGAGGAGTGTGCGATCCTGCCACCTGCAGGACCAGACACCGACACGGGAGAGCCACTCCATTAATGTTGCATTAATACACACGCATCTTGGTTTTATTATTTATTATTTATTATTAGGGGACATTACTTTTATTTTGTTATTTATTACATCATGTAGTAGTCTTGGCACCCTCCGCTGAACTAGTATAACTAGCAGGCGTAGAAAGCTTCACAACACCTGAGAAATCCCAAGGAATCTCTGTCCTTTTTACCACTTTCAGAATTAAGCATAAGCCTCATCATACTCCAAGGCTGGGCCCAAGGCTCGCGCCTCACTCATACTTCATTTAACCCAAGGCAGGAAGCCGGTACACTACTCAATGTCACCGGGCACAACCTTTATTCCTCGATGCAAGATTTTTCTATATATAAAGAGGTTTATGGAGTAAATATAAAAAAATATTTTATTTGTTTACCATAGCTCTTAAGTAAATATAGAAAAAAAAAAGAAAAAAGAAAATTCCAAGTGGACAAAAAGATAAAATTACTTTATTTAAATTTAAATTGTGTTTATTTGGTTTTTAATTAAAAATGTTAAATGTTAAACATTACCTTTAGATTTACATGTTTACGTTTACTTTTACATGTTTACCTGAGATCTACTCCCAGTACTTCATGTAAAAATTAAAAAACATTAAGTGTTACTAATATTTACCTATATATATAAAATGAAATTAGTGACATTTTTCTAAATATATTTTCCCTAAAAAAAAATATTAACAGAAATAAAATAAGGGAAAAAAGGGATAAAAAACAATTATATTTATTTCTCGTTGAGAAAAATATATTTTAAATAATAGATTTATGAAGAAGTGCAAAAGAGTTCAAGAAAATATCCTTGTTCCGACATTTAAGGAGCCCTATTTAATTTTATGTTCATTCGCATTTAAGTTTTACATCATTGTCGAGCGTGGAAACACATTTATTATTTTCTCTCGCATTTTTGTACGATGAAATCGGGCTTGTTAACGGGCAAGGGCTAAACAGCTTGTCATAGAGCATTAAATGCCTTGGTACATATATGCTTTATAACAAAATAACACACAGTTTTTGGTGGCTACATAAATTAAAAATAAAAACTGTATGTTATTTTGTTATAGAGCATGCATGTATGTTATTTTGTTATAGAGCATGCATGTACTAAGGCATTTAATGCCCTATAACAGGCTGGTTAGCCCTTGCCTTGTTAACACTCTAAAAGAGTCAGATTACCCAGAAGCGATTCTGAATCCAACATCAACGGCGGTCACACATTCCTATTCCTTGAGGAGATCCGGTACGCTCATCGATTCCACATAAACATTCAGTAAGTGGAAGATCCAAATGGTCTCTACGAGTTGCACATGAACAAAGTTGAATCAGATATCGCAACCCCAGTCATATACTTCCATTCCTAGCGCTCTCCAATAGACTCTGTTCGACTCTGTTACACGCATGATGTTTGAAACGATCTATTCTGAGGTCGCAAGATCGAACGCTAAAATATCTTTGAGCCACGGCAATTTCTATGAACAAAGACTCCCTTCCGTGTGCTCTACGAACAAAGACTCCCTTCATAGCATATACTACATTAATTTGAATTATATTCCATATTCAGATTTATTCACCACTTCAGATCAAGAAATTCGGATACGCCTCCCATCCCCTTCTCCGTCATGTATTTATAGACTATGCCCCTTTGTGAGTATTGCATATTCATGAAATAGTTCATGTGCAATTGCAAATCAGCCTCACACAGCATTTCTGCCATAATTTTTGTTACGTCCAACGAATAGCTAGCAAGCATGTATCGTTATTCAGCATCCGATCTTTTCGGCGACATCCGATTAAGGGCATAAAAGTTGTCATTCCTGACACATCGTTTTTAACACTAGCAAACTGATAATCTGATAATCAGTATGTCTGTTATTGTGGATACTGCTCTTCTCTTATTTGTGATGACGTTGTTGTTAAAGGAAGTCTCCGCCACGTGCAGGCCAATGCATGGGATTACTGATAAAAGAATGAATGTTCATTCTTCCGTAGCAGTAGAAGGTTTAGCTCTATGGCAATCACTTGCAGACGGTCAACCCGAGAAGAATCCTCCAAAACCGCCACCACCGTCTCAAAGCAGTATTGTTGGCTCGTCGTTGGAAGCGGGGTTAGCGGGAAAATCTTGCGGGCCTCATCACGACAAAAATGTTCCAATGTCCACCAAGTCTACGAACAGAGAAGTACAAGATGGACGTGAATGGCAAGGAAGAGATAACAAGGGATCATCAGACTTCCGTTATGGCTGGAAAGAACAACCCAGCAGATACGCCCAGTTTGATGATTTAATTATATTATAAACCCAAGGGCCTTCTTGCACTAGTATATAAAACTTAGGGCCATCTCTCACTAGTATATATTTTGATCTTTTGCGTGTTCTTGTTCGTCGTAGGATATAGTTTGATCTTTATAGTATTTTCTTTCAGGTTCCGATATGTCTCTTACCTGTTCCGCAATCAAATATAATTTTGTTTTCTTTTTATTTATTATAATCGGGAATAGTCTACACGAGCCACCGATCAATTTTTTCAACATAAGTGAAAGAGGCTTACCTATTCCGAAATTTGAAAGGAATTGGACTCAAAGACTTACTTAATTTAAATATTTTTCACTCTAACAACTCTCTAACTAATTTATAGTCCTAAACTATTTATAAATATGTGATATTCCATATTTAAAATATCTATCACATCTTTTCTACAAATATCCATCTTATAATAATTTTAATGGTTTTGAAACAACAAACTATTGGACTATTTTGATTAATGTGAGATATCTATCACTCAAAGCTTGAATAACACAATGCATTAAGAGTTCTTATTGAAATTGCCCTTATAAATAAAATCCTTGGGTTACCTTTGGTCTCAGCGTCTGAGATGTCTAAATGGTTCTTCATATCCAATTACAACTCCTCATATTCTTTCCAAACTAATATTTACAAGAATATTCACAATTTATGATGGTTCTTCATGTCTAATTACAATTCATATTTTTTCCAAACTAACTTTTACAAGAAATTCACAATTTATGATAATACTAGGGATTATATATTAACATTAGTCTTGTAATGTGTAATGGTAAGGATTCTATATTAGCATTAGTCTTTTAATGTGAAATTAAGCTTTGAAAGTTTAAGCATATTTTTAGATTTTTCAAATATGTTTTTCTAAAACATTTAGATGATGTGGTTTACAATTTGTTTAATTGTGAAACAATCTGTAATTTAAATGACAAGTTTATTTTGCTTTATTGCTGAATCTTCTAGAATGGACTTTTTGTGTGAGCTTCAAGAAGTAGCTATTCATTTGTTACTCATGATGTATCTTGAAGTAGACACTCATTTCTCCATATCCCTTTCCATATCCCTTTGATTTCGAAATCCTACTTTGCAATGAGATTGTGGTCATCCTCCTTAGAATGTTTGATCCCAAAGATTTGAATTCACTTTAATTATATTAAAATTCTTTGTACACTGTACCAACACTTTCATAAAATTCTTGCATGAACATAGAGAAAATCCAAATTGAAAATCAACTTAATACTTTGATTGTAATAAGCCCTATAATACTCTCCATAAGCTATCTATATTTGTTTACATCCCAAAATAACTGTCCCTTATTTTAATGTATAAATTAGTTGATTTACCATTCTCAAAAACAATTTTCCATACTAAAAATTTTCAACAATTTTCCAAAGTACTACTTTCCGAAACTCAATACATGCCTTAAATTTTGAAGTACTTCAATAGCCAAGTAATAGTTATTCTTTGTTATCCAAAGTTATATTACATAAAACATAATATATACACTAGTTTCTCCAATATTCTTTTGAATATTCATACATCATCGCTATTAAAATTCTTGAAATTGCCCATGAAAAGATAATTAGTTAACTTTGCACACATTCTTTTTCATCCCTCCATTCAGGAAAAAAAATTATTCGATATGATAGATATTTCCCTATTATATACATCGAAATACAATAATGTAGGAATGATAATCCAATTTCTTCGAGAAAGAGCCTTCTCATATTCTATACTTTCTTTTAAAACAAAATTCATTTGCCCACAATCTTCACTTTATCCTTTCAACTTAGCCATATGATTTGTGTTTTTTTCCTATAAACCACTTCATGCTAATTAATAATATCCACCAGCTTCCACTGAAAAAAATAAAATATATTAATAATAATTCTTAAAAAACTGACATTACATATTAAATTCAATTTATGTAGAATTTCCATATTTTTATATTGAAATTTAATTTCAAAATGAATATTAA
>APFE030248116.1:72887-107284 GCA_000404065.3 Pinus taeda
TTATAAATAACAAGTTAGCTGAATTATAAATAACTCTATTGTTAACCAATTTTAGAAGTTTCTACATATAATATGTAGGTTTCTTTCTATGAGAAATTTTCAATAGTATAATTGTCGTTTAGAATGAAAGTAAATGTCTATGACATTATAAGCCTTATTGATACTCTATTTTTCATAAATAAGATACATCTACACAAGTTTACAAGGTTAAGAAAAATAACTCAAACAAAAATGACCAACTCAAATAAACAACAACTCACAACACACAAAAAAAACTCAAATATCAACACATTTATTATCTCCTCTCGCACTCCTCTAGGATGAAATCGTGGTAGTTAACATGCAAAAAGAGTCGAATGGTCTGCTCGGATTACTCGAAAATGATGATGAGTCAAACATTCCTATTACTTTAGGAGATCCCCTACGCTCATCGATTCAACATAGTCATTCAATAAGAGGAAGATCCAATTGGTCTCTACGAGTTCCCCATGAACAAAGTTGAATCAGACCCAGTCATATACTCCCATTCCTAGCGATCTCCAATAGACTCTATTACATGGTTTAAAACAATCTATTCTGAAGTCACAACATTGAACGCTAAGATATCTTTGAGCCACGCCAACTTCAATGAAATAAATAGATATATGGGTTTACTTCTGTTTTAGGTTCAGGGTTTCCTTCATTTTGGCGTTGGGATTTTCTTCTTAATTCGCCTCCAAATGCTCTTTTTGTTAAGCAATCAATTTAGATTCCTATTTAGAGCCAATAATAACAACAAGTATGGCTTCCAATTTAACATCTAATTTTACTTTCATTTTAGGGTCATATTATATTTCCATTTTAAGAACTCACGGATGCTTCATTTATAGCTACCATTTATTATTTAATAATTTTTATTTCAATTAAATTAGTTAATTATATCATGCATATTATTAAATACGTTTTATGATTATAAAGTAAGTCATATTGCACTTGAAATATTTTATAGCATACAATTTATAAATATTTTTTAGAGAAATGGACATCCATACAAACCAACAACATTTTTTTTAACTATAACCCATATTTTTATATTGTTAATAAACAAAAAAAAGCAGTCAGACTAGGCCACACAAAATCTACACTAGACTTCACATCATAGAGATTCCATAGCCCATAGCCCTTTTAGTAGTGAATAGTTACAAAACCCACACGCACAACAGTCGCATGAAATAAAAATATATATATTTTTAAACCATAACCAATATGTTTATATTATTAATAAAAAAATAGTGTTGCTACGTCACTAGCTATACGTAACGCAACCCCATATAATATATGTAAAAATGCGATAATTCAAAATGATACATGTCAAAATGATATTACTCAATATGGTAATGTAGGGGAAAATGATACCTATGATAATAAACACTAATGGGGACATCACAACAATTTATGAGCGGTGATCGATGATCGAGTCTATATGATAAATTTTTGTAGCTATGATAAATTTCACTAGCTACTACCAACTTATTTCTCATCATCATCACCATCATGTCTACAATGATTATCACCATCATAATAATCATCAATGTCATCATCAGCGTCGTCTACCTCCGTGTCATCTCCATCTACCTCATCATCATTGTCTCAAATGTTTGAACCATACCCAACATAATCTGGAACGATCTCAAGATCAACTCAATCTTGTTGAAGACTTGTGTTCTACCAAAAAAACATTCAAAATGAAAATTTAATTATTTCATCTAATATTTAATATATATTTGTTATATTTCTAATATTACAACATATGAAGCAAAACCATAATCATATTATATCATCTCAAAGTGCAGATATATACCATAATAAAATTTCAGTTCAGTTACAACTAATATGTCATTACAATGATGTAAAACATGCGAAAAATCTAATTAAAGTTAGTAAATCATGGAGGAGGATGGACGATTGAAGTCTATTCACTACTTTCCAAAGGAATGAGCAGGTGTAGCAACAAGAAGGGGGCAAGTGTCAATGATAGACATAGAAATTGGCCTTGGAGCAACAATGCTTGGAAGGATTGTTTTTCCGACCATGCCGCTATGGAGAGGGGGGATGTAGCATTGCCCTCCTTGGCTATTTTAAGAGATCTGGAGCAACTACGCTCCCTAACCGCCCCTACAAGTAGTGTACCAAAGTATTGATGACAACATAAATATGGAAAAAGGTCCCCAAATACATGGGGATAGAAGGAGGATCGAGTGGCTCATGGATGAGAAACATTTTTGTGTTGGGCACCTGTTGGAGATCAACTTTTTTTTTTGTGAAATTTTGCTGAAACGATTAAGGTTTCCTATTGATAATTAATGCAATTTGGGAAACGTGTTACAAAATTTTCCTAACCTTATAAATGTTTAATATGAATTCTGAAATTATATCACATGAGAATCGAAGGATTTTCGTTATGAACTTGTCATTGTAATATGAAATTATAAAGTGGTGTGCTTTCTACTCTCGGAGATAGACATATAGAAACAAATAGAGAATGATAGAAAGGGAGAGCACTGAAATTGTAAATAAGTATCTATCATTAAATCCCAATCATTCATGGCGCCATACCTTTCTATTCACTAGCTTGTGTGTTGTGTAGTTTACTAGCCCTTTCTTGGAAGATAGGGCCCTTCTTCTTAGCAGGGTTCGTTGGTTAGGAAAGTATTGTGTATTTTTTATTTATTTCCTCTCAATTATAATTAGTACATGATTGTTGTTACCATTATTATTAGACTTTTTGATGTTTTAGTGATTGCAAAATCCTAACCTCTGTATTATGTGACAACATATTCCTTGCACTGGTCCCTTTGTTAGTGTGACAATTATTTAATTACCATTATAGTTTGATGGTGTGTTAATTTCATTTGAATGTGTGTTCCAACATTTGTTAAGAGAATGATTTTCATGAGTAACGTTCTTTTCTGAATGAGAGTGACTCTATAATAAAGAGGTTTCATTCGGCGTTGTGTGT
Organism: Pinus taeda; assembly: GCA_000404065.3. Taxonomy (NCBI): domain Eukaryota; kingdom Viridiplantae; phylum Streptophyta; class Pinopsida; order Pinales; family Pinaceae; genus Pinus; species Pinus taeda. The sequence continues at coordinate 75,886 of APFE030248116.1, forward strand.
TTATTTCTTGAGAGTCTGAGCAAGGTTTGATAGTGTAACAACCAGAGTGTTCACTTGTTGAGAGTGTGATTACAATGATTGAGCTTAAGATTCATTAAAACTTGTTGGACACCTAATCCTCAATGGGTTAGTGTGGAAGCCTAATGAACAAAAGGAGTCCAAGAGACCTTGGGATGTGAAACCGAACGGTCACATATTGTACTATAAATGTATATCTCTTGTTAATAGAAATTGTAATCTCCTGATTATCTTTCATATTGTTCTTGCTGCCCATGTGTGTTTAACATGGTACCAGAGCGGGAAATTGTTGGTCCTACTCCAATTTGAGCCACTTGTTTTGAGGTCTCTATATATATGTCAGTTCTGCGTTACCTGACCTCTGTCTACCATATTCCTTTTACCTGGCTCTCTGTCAGCTAGAAGGTGTTTGTCCATGAATGTTTCTCTGTTTGCCATATACCATTTATAAAACCTGCGCCCTGCTCTTCTGTTGTGTTGTCATCCTGACCTGATTTGAAACGTTTGCGTTTTCATACTGTAAATAGTTCAGCGCTGGCCTCACATTAAAGACTAGCCTGACTTTGAAACATTTGAGCTGCCGTGACGTTGAACGCTGGTCTGTCATATGCATGCCTATTACTAAGCTTTGTCCTGACTTGAGCGCTGTCCTAACCTGAGCACTGTCTTGACTGAGCGCTGTCATAAAACAATAAAACATTCCCCTGAGCACTGTCCTACTTCCACTATCCGTTAAAATTGTTTTATCTCTCGATTGCCTTAACGCCTCTGTCCTCTGAAATATCTCTCGAATGTTTGAATGTTACTTCCTCTCTTCCCAAGCACTGACATGGTATAGTAACACTGCTGGTGAGTCTGCGTTTTTAACACTGCTGGTAAAGTCTGTAAATTCTGCGTTTTTAACGCTACGTTGCTCTGATCCAAGGATTCTTGTCAAATAATTCTCTCAGTTTCACAGACCAAAAGAACACCTCTACGTTTTGTGGACCAGAAGAATGTGTTAATCTTTTTCGGCGTATTGCTCGTGAAATTCTGCTGATAAGAGCTTGAAATGTCATCAGATGATAAAGGAATGCGGGATTGTTTAGTTTGTTTTAGGTTTCCGCTAAAGAATGGAGTTCAGTGGATGGCACAAGCTTCAGCTTTGAGCTTTTCCTCTTAATTATAGAGTAATGATTAAGCAAGGTCTGAGGTCTGGAGAAAATTGATTTAAAGATTGCATAGCGAGCTCAAATATGGAGTTGTGATTAAGTTTTGAGTTCGTATCAAGTGAATCCTTTGAATGGTAAGCTGGCACCGTTGAATGGAATCCATCCTCTCTAAAGTCTTGCGGTATGCTGTATAACTTCCACATGTATATTCTAAGCTATATGGCCTCTAGGACAGCATGCTGGCATTTGTGGATAAGAATGAGGCTTTAACAACAAAAATTATCTACTAGAAATACAGTATCTTTGAGCCTTTGACAATATGTCCAAAAATACCTTGCACTAGATTATAATAATTGCATTCATACAGCACTTGAAGCATGTCCAGATCACATACAACCCTGCTAGAAGAAATCAATAAATGAGAATATAAATTGAGAATTTCTAGAAGACGTGACTCAGAACTACAAAAATTAGAGCGCTTTTCTATTGACGTCTTAGCTGGCGCCATGTGTGGAAATCATGCTTGGATCATGGCATAATCGACATACGCTCTGATTTGGTATGGTTACCAGCGCTTTTTTTGAATTAGTGCTCAGTTAATGGCGCAGCGTTGAACGCTGTCTATTGATTCAAGGGCGGAACGTCAGTAAGCACTGGGGATGTTCAACACGATACAAGGACACTAAATCCGATGATGACACTGAAAAGCCTACCCAGAAACTCCTGAGACTTGAGTTTTCTACAGGAAACACATGGAAACGGGTTCTTAGTAGCAAAGCCCAATCCACCCATTCATGCAAAGAACTATAGAATCTGTTTTGTATTAAAATTTTACGGATAGACTCTTCAAGAAATTGTGTGGTTTTGGGGTTGACGTATGCCAGTAAGGATATTATTGTTTGTTTTCGTTAAGTGGAGCCATTGGAGACATTATAAAGACAAATTGCTATGATATAGTACTAAGCACTGCTAGTGCGTCATTAAGTGTTGAGTTTATGTTGAGTTCTCTATTTCAGGGTTTCAAACATTGTTATCTTTGAAAATTCATTTGAAGACTTCATTTGCAGTGATATTATTGATCTATGATTTTGTACTACCTCATTGAATAGGTGTCATCTACAGCAACCAAGGGCAAAGTTTTGTGTGAACTTGTCTATGAATTGATGTAATCTATTAATTTGATGCAAGGAGTGTTGTTGACTGTTTACATTAGACAGAGATTAGATTTAGAGATTTGATATGACAGTATTGACACATTATTCTTTGTAAATGCCTATGATAAAGAAACTATTGAGTTGGTACAGTTGACATTGTTGATCTATAGACATGTATTGATGAAGTGGAGTATGAGTTCACATTCTAGGGTTTCAGGTATAAGTCTTGCATTACCATAGTATTATTGACTGAATATGCTGATGGATAGAATCTGATGATGATGTTGAATTGACGGGCTAAGTGTTATGTCAGATAGCTTGACAATCCTTGATACACTGCTATATATTTACCACTGTTTGTTTGATCATTGCTATGGCAATGTTGCAATGGACAAAAAATGGTTGAGATTTCTCTACTAAGACTGTCAACAAATTTCATTTGCAAAGAAAGTCAAAGATTGACGCTCTTTTTCACAGTGTGATTAGTCTGAATAATTTGAGAAGTATATTAAAGCAGTGAGTCATTTGCTACATTGAAATTGGTATTGTGTTGTCTGCTACAGTGACTTTGTGATATTGGCATCCTACTACTCATCTAATAGTTGCAATTATTTATCATTTTATAGACCAATTTGTAGCTGAAGATAAAATCAGTTCTCTAATTATATTGGTCTAAAATGGATAGAATAGATGATGTATTGAACTATTGAATAATTTAATACTTTCCACTATTGATGAGATGGTTAAGATCAACAAAACCTCTCTTTCCAATATTAAAATTTGTCTCCAAAATGCACATGAGAATATTGAGTTTTTGCAGCTTGAGACAAAGCTACAACAAGAAGAACTATAACAATGGAGTCATCATTCTCAACCTGCTTCTGTTCAGAAGATTGAAACAGACTCCCATAAACAAAGAGACAATAATGTAACAATGCATTTAGATAAAGCAACAGTTGTACATGCAAATACAGAAAATCAGTCTACACTTCCCAAGCCCATCATCAGACCTTCGGAACAACCTGTCCACAACAAGCGCAGAACTGGTCTTGGATATGACAAGGACTTGTCATTCCATATTCCAGACTACTCAAAGCCCATTCAATTTTAGAGTGCTTGATTTATTAATGATAGTTCACCTGCTCCTCATGACATTTCACATCCAGTTGTTCCAGATTCTACTCCTCTTCCACCGCAACAACAACAACAACAGATTATGAAATTCTGACACTGTGATCGAGTTGGCCATCTGAAAGATCACTGTTTTGATATTAATCCATGTAAGCATTGTCATAAAACTAGCCATCCTTCACACAGATGATTCAAAAACAAACGTCCTGCAAGAACAAAGATTCATCTTGGATGGATCGCTTCTTGGCAATGGGCATCAACAACCAAGAAGATATTCCAAACACATGTCAGAACTTGTTCCAGAGTATTGAAAAGTCTTGCAGCTGACTTTTCTCCATCATCTCACCTTGTATCTGACAAGGGGGGAAATGATGGTAATCTACAAGCTTCAAAGTCACATCAAGCGGGTCTGAGCCACAAACTGCCACACCAGTTTCAGAGTTGTAGCTAGCAACAAAGATGCCCCTGAGCATGCCTTCAGTTGGTAATCGAGGACACTTCCTCTAGCAGAAGACTTCAGCCTCTTGCTAGTTTCGAAAGAATTCCAGGAATAGAATTGAGGACACTTCCTCTAGCAGAAGACACCAGCTTCTTGCCAGTTTTGGAAGAGTTCGAGGAATTGAATTAAGCATTCCAGAGTTGTTGGTCATCCTTAAACCATCACAGGTTGAGACTTCCCTTTTCAGGTTGAAGTTCTCCCTTTTATGCAAGGTGAGACCTCCCTTTTATGGTTGAAGGTTTCCCTCTTCAAATCAATAGGAGCAATTCCCCTAGTAGAAGACTTCAGCTTCTTGCCAGTTTTGGAAGAGTTCCAGTGTTGGTGGTCATCCTTAAACAACCACCCTTTATACCAAAATTTCAGAGAGCACATTCAGCGTAGTGCTGCCATGCATTTTTTGCACATTTTGTATTACAGCTCTCTTCTTGGACTCATACATAACCCTTCGGATTAAAGGGGGTATGTTGGACACCTAATCCTCAATGGGTTAGTGTGGAAGCCGAATGGACAAAAGGAGATCAAGAGACCTTGGGATGTGAAACCCAATGGTCACATATTGTACTATAAATGTATATCTCTTGTTAATAAAAATTGTACTCTCCTGATTATCTTTCATATTGTTCTTGTTGCTCATGTGTGTTTAACAGAACTAGTCATCATTTTAACTTGCATATATTTTGCGTGATATTATTGCAATAACAAATCATACCTAGATTGATAATTAATGTGGAGAGTTTGAATTACTTCTTTGAATTAGAAGGATAAGTGTTCTACAAAAGGACAAGCTAAGGAAAAATATATACACAAATTTCACATAATTAAAGTTGAAGTAAACATATAATAACTCAAAAGTGTGTAAAATAATTAAATAAATAATCTACAATTTGAATCAATTAAATTTCCCGATGAATGAAGTTTGGGTGTTAATTTTAGCCTGCTTCACAAAAATGCATGTCCAACTGTCATTTCAAGGATAAATTGAATGATTTGACTTGGAAAGTACTTTTTTACTGATAACTAACGTTAATTTTGCACAGATAATTTTTTTTCTAATAAAAAATGAGCCAAATTGGATCGATTTCGTAGGGTTAAAGTCAAGGTTCGTGTGCCTCAAAAAAATGCATACTAGGACATATACTTAATTAACCATGAGATATTGATCATTCTGATCTAAATATAAAATCATTTTATGCAACATGCCATAGTCAATTTCATTAAGGAAATGCTATATACTAAAATCCAATTTTGTTCAAGTAAAAATTGATCATATGTGCCAATGGTCACAGTCAAAAGAAATATGCACTCCTAGGCCAAACCAAATACACTCTTGGTAACAAAACTCAAAATGGGACATGATTGGACAATTCCTAACCTTATGATATAACATTGCAACATGTCTTACAAATACCCTACATAACTAGGTTTCCCACTTATACACAAGTTTCACATAATGCAATTTAAAGAAAAATTAGAATGTTGTATGAAATCTATAGTATACATATTTAAGCTAAGGTAAAGATAAAACGATGTAAAAATGTGTAAAATAATTAAATAAATAATCTACAATTTCAATCAATCATGTTGGCCAATAAATGAATTGTGGTCATGCCTTTTAGTGGAGAAAAATAGTTTTGGCTTGCTTCACAAATATGTAGGCCCAACCTTCATTTCAAGGCCAGCATTTTTTCCTATGAGGATATTTTATCTTGAATTTGTAAGACATGGTCATAGTGTCGACTAAGTACATTTTGTTCCTACAGAAAAAATGGTATATTTTTAAGATAGAGAGGACTTTAGGTTCTCTTATTGTAAACAATAGAAAATCCCTTACATAAGTGGAAGTCATGATGAAGGAGTTTGGCTTTGATAAAGGAGAAAAGTGGTAATATGAACCTCACCGTATGATTTCTCATAAAAAGGTGGAAACTACTTTTTCACCTTATATACATGAAAGTAGACAAGAAATTGAGAAAATGGAAAATCAAGATACTTGGCCATGTTCTTGGGTGCAACAGTTAAAGGATGTTGAAACCCCTATGGTAAACGAGAATAATTTGAATGGGATAGGTCCTAAATAGATAGATGCTGAGATGGAATACTCGAAGTCACAAAAGAGGACTAAAATCGCAATGGAGGATGAAGAAGAAATACAAATAAAATTAATAGAAGGACCTTTAAAAGAGCCTGGGTTTCAAATGTAGTTGGGAAATTAATGGCATACTACTTCCTCTTATATCACCATTCATTTGGTAGCATTCACAACAGAATTGATTCATTTTTCATTTGAAAATTTGTAAATGAATTATCAACAAATTAAAGAGAGAAGCTATAAAATGAGAATTAATATGGCAACAGAGCATCAAGACCTTTTTGCAAATCATAGAATATGAGATGCAATCGTTACAGATGAACTTAAAAATGCCTACAACTAAGAACACTCAAACAACTGAGTTGGCTCAAGTTGAAAAAAAAAGGTTATTAATAGGATAATTAGTTGATAGAAATAAAGACATATTTATTTTGCAGGAATAAGTGCAAAGCTTACAACAGTAAATTAAATATCATTTTTGCACCATTATGGTTCGAACTAAATTAGATGAACCCTTGAAGAAATTAACAAAGGTCATGGAAGAGCTTAGAATTTCATAATTTGAACTAGAGAAAACCCAAGATGATTTGGTTGTGGTAAGGTGATGCATCAACGCTCCAGCTTTTCATATCCCCGAACCTGTGGGTTATTATCCCATAACAATTTGTTAATTTTTCTATTGTGCAATGATATCATTTTCTGGCTGAGGTTTCCTTCGTAGATGTCCATCGCAGTATCGCAGATCACACCAACATGTGACTCTTCATCGCATTCCTAAGACTCCTCTTCTCGCATGCGATATAAAATAAGCACAACTAAACCACAAATAAGGTAAACCCGCATCCATAACTTCTCATGTCTGCTTAGTCCCAAGCCTTATCGACTTCAATCTCTGTCATTGATCGCACCTTTGAATCCGATGGTTGATGATATCCCCGAGCAGTGCACATCGCAAATCGCATTTTCTTAAGGCCAAGCTTCACGCACTCATGAAATATAGTCATGAGAAATTAATCAGTGATACTCCACCATTTGATCAAGGCACGCTTCATCTAATGGTTAGTAGCGATATCACACGGGAATCTTGCACCATGTTTCCCTGTCCTTATGGAGCTGATAAGGATTATAAATCCTTAATCTAGAAGTGTTCGAGTCTATTCTGAGATCAACGTCTGATCACTTTATGACTTGATATCCATTAGATATATGAGGTCATCAAATCTACGGCCTGCAGGTCCTCAACTAGCACACGGTTTACCAAATAGCTTAACCGCCACAGTTTATTGTGATGTAAACTTTTGAAAATGAGATCAACAGCTAGGATTTATTGCAGAGCTTCAACCACGATCAAGACATCCATACATTCCTATCCCCTACAGTTGCTAATCACTGTCGATCTAACATATCTGTCGAGCTAATGATCTAGATCTATTCCTCCACTCAAGATTTCGCTCACTCTAAAATCCGCTTAATCACAATTTCACTTCGTCGTCGTTCCACTCTTCCACCAAACTTGGTGCTTCCACTAAATTTACTTGTCACGTCCAAATTGACTTGTTACCAAGTTCAACTCTGCCAACTTCTTTCTCCACTTAGAAATAGTGTGCCGAAACTTCTCTGATTTCTTTACTCTGCCTTCCAACTATACTTCTATTTCTTTAACAGCACTTCGAAATTGAATACATAATACTCTCTGTGTTATTTCCCTTCTTCCATATTTAATAATTCGTTCTTTACATGACCTATACATACATCTATTAAATCCAAACTAGAATCACATGGATTCTACCCAGACGGTAAATCTTTTGTCACATAGAAATACTTTCAGAAATTCAACTTGAATTCATTCATCATGGTTTATCACACAGAAACGAGAATTTTACAATTACGGATCACTCAGCACATAAAAGGAATGACACACACAGTCACAATGAATTCAATTTCCTCATTCTTTAAACAAATGTACAGATACAAATAAAAATCTGTTCTACAATCTAGCTTTGGCCTGATATGCCTTTACATTGTCTGTACCAGTGGCCCTTTCTCGTTTCAATGCCCGTAGGCTCACAATCCAACCATCTTGTCTCTAACTCTCTCACTAACTAAGTCTTTAAAGCCTTCGTGGCTTACAAATTATACCCAAAAGGATTCCGTTAACCAATTTTGGTTCAGATCCTTAATAGTTTCACTTGAAATCCTAAATATCCTAATCTAATCCCTAAAATCATGAAAGTAACTCCTAGTTCCTTTAACTCACACACTATTCTTGAAATATCTCTTAACGAGAATATTTCATTATAATATCCTCACTATTATACAACCCTCATAGAAACGTAGGAAAATAAACAATTAATCACTCTTTAGGGAATCAGCTATGTTGAAACACAAGACCTTATGCTTACTAAAATGTAATGGTTTTTCTGACCTCCTGGTCATAAGTCTGGATAATCGATTCCTCTTGGATCCCAGAGTTTATTTTGTAATCTATCTTTGCTTGTTAGATGTTCTATTGCTGCTGTTGATTGCTACTATTCTCCAGGTCTCCATACCTTATGCTGCAATGCTCCACTTGCCATGATGTCATAGTTTTCTTCTGTCTTCCTCTTGTTGTTGGTTCTTTTCTCTCTTGCTCTTGTCTTCTTCTGAGATACTTTCATCATTAACGTTCTTACCAACTCAAATTCTTTGTTCATTATATCCTCTGTCTGCGGATTTCCTTCAACTCTTAATTGTTGAATTTTCATTTTTACTGCCACCCTTACATCCCTACCCTCTTGTCCACTATTATCTTGCACCTTTTCAGCTACTACCATGTTGTCTTTCAAAACAATTTTCTTCTTCTCTTTACTGTACCTGTCAACGTCTTCTTGATTGTCATTTATGACAATTTCTTTGTGATCCTTCATTAGCAATCTATTATGGATATTTATCCTCTGTTATTCTAGCTTTCTCCTTTGAAGGTCTAACTCCCTATTTAACTCAATCATTTTACATGGAGTAAAATTTGGAAATTTTACACAATCTCCCATTTCTTCATTTACTATTGATCAATCATCATATGGTCCTTCTTCCTTTGCTAAATTTTCCTTAACATCTTTCAGTAGATGTTCATTCTCTTCTTCTTTCATTTGGTTGTCCACCTATGCCAAATATGTTCCAGTTTCTATAACAAAATCTGCAATCATAAGACAATTATCAACATAAAAAATATAAGGCATTTGTTCCTTTTCTTCCTCTAGCAACCTTTCGGTATGTTGCTATGATCTTTCCTTTAACTCCTCTGTCAGTACATTAGTAGGTTGATTCAAACTGAAAGAATTCTTGAGGCTGTCAGCAAGGTCTTTTCAACACCATCTATTTTAATGATGCCTCTCTGCACTTGTTCACTGTAGTGAATTGTTTCTCTCCAGTCCCATTATCATATTATTCTTCAAGACTTTCAACTTCTGGAAGGTATTCTTCCATGTTTTTGACAACTTTAAAAGACAACCCATCTTCTTCCAAACCTGCAACCATACACAAATTATCAGTTTGAAAAACACAAGACCTTATGGTCTCATTTGATTCTTGATCCATCAAGTCTTCTAGCTTCTCTCGATCATTGATATGATTCAACTCCTCTGTCTCTTCGTTACTTTCAAAAAGTAATGGTCCATGTTCTGGTTTACATACCAAAACTTGAAAGCCTTCTCCAACATTTTTTTTCTTTTGTAGCTCAACTCCTTTGAGCTTCTTTGTCTTCAATTTGACATCTATAATTTGTTCAAGCTCCCTCAACTCCTTTATTAACTGCATATTTTCTTGTTGATTCCTCTTTTCTTCTAGCCTCTACCACTTCACTTTCTTTCTCATGACATAACCATATTTATGGTCCTTCTCATTTCTCTGCAACATCTCAATTGATACTTCAAGTTGAACTGCCATCTCAACCATTTCTTTATCATATTTTTTGTGACTAATTCTCATGCCATTTGCCTTGGCATCTCTATTCTTTTGTCCTCTACTGTGGTCTATTTCAGAACCTCTACTATGACTGTCACTAGTCATCATCCTTTCCATCTCCATGAGTTCCTCACTCACTTCACTATGAGTTGTGTAAGCCTCTACAATACGAAGTCTTCCCTACTGCCAGTTACCTCACCAAGATTTCCTCTATACTTGGTCTTTTGGCAAGTACTGGTCCTCTGTATGGAACCTCCTTGAGCATTTTCCTCTACTCCTTCCACGCTTCAACTCATATGCACTTATAAGAAGACAATTGTCCTCTTGTATTTCAATCACAATGAAATAATTGGTTCTGACCACCTCTTCTTTCACTTAGAAAGTCTTATTAGCTTCCTTCATTACTGAGCAATTCTACCCACATCCTTTGTGGAATTGTCGTTATGATCTTCTTGTGAGTTGCAACAATACCTCTATAGTAACAAGTCTCCTTCTCGCTAAATATGCCTCACTAAGCTTCTCTCCTCTGAGCTCAATCTGTTAGCATTTCCCCAGTTCTTTCCTTTGGAGCCAATTGAGCACTCCTTTCTCTAGGTTGCTACAATCTTCTCACCTTCTTATGATGCTACTTGTGCATCAATATAAAGACCACAAACTCTTCAATCTTCAAATCAAATTAAAATAAAAAAATATCATCTCTCCTTCAAGATCTTTGTCTGATCTTGCCTTCAGCTGTATCTTCAAACTCTGCAACTCTTCAAGAACTTGCAAAAGTTCCTCTTACAGTTTAACTACTGTAATCCTCCTCCAAATTTTCACTCATTCAATTTCTTCTAATCATTAAACAATCTTGCATACCATCACCTGTCTTCAGGATCTCACCTCTCCTGCAAATCTGTTTCAACATATCTTCATACTTCCACTGCGTAAATTTCAACATTCAGCTATTGTTAATCGGATTTAGAATCTAATTCTTTCTTTCAATCTACCAGCTTTATCTTGGTGAAGCCCTAACTATCAGCAACAATTATTCCTTCGCTGAGTTTTCTCTCACTGTTTTATTCTCACATTGAGTTTCTTCAAAAAAATTACTATTCGTGCTATGATACCACTTTAATGCAGCAAAGTTGCAACTATTCATATCCCCGAACCTGTGGGTTATGAGGCCAGAACAATTTGTTAATTTTTCTATTGTGTAACGATCTCGTTCCTCTGGCCAAAGTTTCCTACGTAGATGTCCATCGCAATATCGTGGATCACACCAACGTGTGACTCTTCATCGCATTCCTAAGACTCCTCTTCCTGCATGTGATATGCGATAAGCACAACCGGACCCCAAATAAGGTAAACCCACATCCATAACTTCTCGGGTCCACTTAGTCCTCAGCCTTATCGGCCTCAATTTCTGTCATTGATCGCAACTTTCAATCCGAGGGTTGATGATACCCCTGAGCGTTGCACATTGCAATTTACATTTTCTTAAGGCCAAGGTTCATCCACTCATGAAATATTGTGATGTGAAACTAATCGGCGATCCTCCACCGTTTCATCAAGGTATGCTTGATCTAATGGTTAGTAGCGATATCACGTAGGATTCTTACACGACATTTACCCACTCTTATGGAGAGGATAAGGATTATAAATCCTTAATCTATAAATGTTTGGGTCCGTTATGAGATTAACGTCTGATCACTTTATGACCCGATATCCATTGGGAATATAATGTCATCAAATATACGATTTGCGGGTCTTCAACTAGCACACGGATTACCAAACAGCTTAACCCCCACAATTGACTGTGACATAAGTGTTTGAAAATGAGATCAACGGCTACGATTTACTGTGGGGCTTCAACCATGATCAAGACATCTATAGACTCCTATCCCCATAGTTGTTGATCACCATCGATCTAACAAATCTGTCGATCTAAGGATCTAGATCTATTCCTCCACTCAAGATTTCACTCACTCTGAAATCCGCTTAATGACAGTTTCACTTTGATGTGGTTCCACTCTTCCACCGAAATTGGCGCTTCCACTAAATTTCCTTCTCACTTCCAAATTGACTTGTTACCAAGTTCAACTCTGCCAACTCCTTTCTCTGCTTAGAAACAGTGTTCCAAGACTTCTCTAATTTCTTTACTCTTCCTTGCAACTATGCCTATGTTTCTTTAACACCACATCAAACTGGAATATTTAAAACTCTCTATATTATTTCCCTTCTTCTAGATTGTGTAATTCGTTCTTTACTTGACCTATATATATATATATATATCTATTAAATCCAAACTAGAATCACAGGGATTCGACCCAGACGGTAAGTCTTTTGTCACTGAGAAAGACTTTCAGAAATTCAACTTGAATTCATTCATCATGGTTTATCACACAAAAGCCAAAAATTCACAGTTAAGGATCACTGAGCAAATAAAAGGAATGACACACACAGTCACAATGAATTCAATTTCCTCATTCACTACACAAATGTACAGATACAAATAAAAATATGTTTTACAATCTAGCTTTGGCCTGATCTGCCTTGACATGGTCTGTACCAGTGGCCCTTTCTCGTTTTAATGCCCGTAGGCTCACAATCCAACCGTCATGTCTCTGAATCTATCACTATCTAACTCTTTTAAGCCTTCGAGGTTTGCAAAGTATACCCAAAAGCATTTTGTTAACAATTTTGTTTTAGATCCTGAATAATTTCACCTGAATCCTAAATATCCTAATCTAATCCATAAAATCATGAAACTAACTCCTATTTCCTCTAACTCACACACTATTGTTGAAATCTCTCTTAATGAGAAGATTTCATTACAATATCCTCACTGTTATACAACCCTCATAAAAACATACGAAAAAAAATAAAAATTAATCACTCTTTAGGGAATGAGGTCCCTTGAAACACAAGACCCTATGTTTACTAAAATGCAATGGTTTTTCTGAGCAGGATGCTCCTGCATCATAAGGGAGTAGTTGAATGTAAAGTAGAGGCAATATCACATATTATATGAAAATAATGATGAGCTACTGATTATGTATAAGGAAACTCAAGATGAAATCAAAGAGTTTAAAACCATGTTTGAAGGTAATATTTCTTTAATTAAGGATACATAAATATTTTGGGATGACATTATTCAATAAGTTAATTCTATATGGGAGTATATTCTTATAATTCCACAACAAAATATTATGATAAGAGGATCATAAATGAGCATTGATTTATGCAAGACATAAGTATAAAAAGAAGCACTCAAGTCCAAGAAGATAATTAAGTATTGGAATGAAAAATATTGAACAAAAGTAAGGGTGTGAATCAGAATATTTTGGACCAAGCACATGAGTGATGTCATACTTTAACATGTGGAGGCATGGAAACTGGGGTGAAGGTGAAGACCGTGTTATGGAAGATCCACCAAAGTATTCATTCCATGCATGGAAATATTTCTTGAAGTGAAAGAAACTAGCTAGGGGGATTACTAAATCAATTTTTTGTTGCAGAGGAGATCATGTGTGTTGTCAAATAAATGATGGAATTCAAAGGTGATGAACACTAATGAGGCTAATACCAAGGTAAAAGGATAAAATGGGGTATTATTGGCTAGGGCGAGACAATTAGCATGTGTGAACCATCATATTTAGTTGATGTGAAGTAATATTGTAAACTAAGTTCATGCAGACTCAAAGTGATATAGATCAGTAAACCATAATGGTGGAGTTCAGGTCATAAGCAACCATGACGAATGAGCACGAAGTGTCGAACACCAAAAAATACCACCCAAGGGATGATTAATGAACGGAATAATTAGTGAAGGGAAGTCTTCGAGTAATAAAGTATGAGATAGGCATTTTTAGAGGTGTATGCCATATGTTTTACATTTTCAAAGATAGCAAGATGAACCTTTGAAGATGAAAAGTCATGCATTAGCTCCCATCTATAATTAAAACTAACTATTACCCACACCACCATTGAAAATTGTAAAAAATATATTTATGTTTGTTTTAATGTTTATATATTTTAATTTAAAATAAATCTATTGTTTGATGTTGTTATAAATTATTTTATTTTATGTAAAATAGTATACCCTCTTCATTCTCTTTGTTTTCTTTCACTTCTATTTTTATCGTAGAATTTAAGTTTTATATTATAATAAATATAAATATATTTTTAAATGAATCATTTAAATTTATTTTTCTGAATTTTTATTGAACTTTTTACCTTTTATTATTATTATAATAATTAGCTAATTAACATAATATACAATTATTATTTAAACTGGATAGCAATAATATTTTTAAATACTTTCACTGACTAGGTTTTGGTTATTGTTTAAATATCAATACATATTAATAAAAATTGGATGATAATGTAACTAAAAAAATAATTTTTGAGTTAAAATTGATTAACACACACAACCCTTTCCATCCTAGATTATCTCATGCTTTTAGTGACACTAATAAAGATTGTTTTATTGATTCACCACTTTGGTTTATAACATATCTAAGTTTATAAAATAGGAAAAACTAAAAAACGCAAATAGTTCACATTCTCAATATGGTTAGGAAAAATTGAATTCTAGGTAACCTATTTAGTTTTTATAAACATAACATGAAGAACACTAAAACTTTCAAAACGTTTTAAAAGAACATCTGATACGTGAATTCAACATTGCCAAGGAGATATTTTTGTGCAAAGAATCGCAAGAGACATCATTCATGCCTCTTCCAGACCTTGTGTGTGTTACTATCCGCTGAACTCTGCTTTGAAATATCAATGTAACTTTTATTATAAAAAGAAGAAGAAGATGTTTTCCCACTTAGAGTTGCAGTTGGCATACTCAAGAGTGAAGACAAAGAATTCAAATATCAAAATGAATTTTCCTTATTAAATGCAAAATTCTTGCAGTTGGCATGCTCAAGAGTGAAAACATAGGAATGAGAGGTGAAAATGAACTTTCTTTCCAAAATGCAAAATGATAAAAAAAAAACCAGAGAAATTAGAAGGGAAAAAGGAACTTTCCTTCCAAAATGCCGAAAATGTATCTGTACATTCACAGTACATAAATTATAGATTTTGACTCTTATATAGCTTCACCCTGCCTATCAGCCATAATATGGAAAACAAATTCCTATTGCAGATTTATACTTCTCCTCAAATTCTAGTCCAAAAGAGACGTTGTTGTATAAATTTTTCTTCAAATACTTGACATCTGATCTGATTGAATATCGGTCTTACACATATCTGTAATATGGTTATTGAAAAACAGATAATATGAAAATATTTTACCTAGTTCAATACCACCTTTTTCCTTAATCCTTGTCCCTGGTTTAATTACAACTACTCCAATAACTCGCAGCAAAATTACACCTACCTTTCAAATTCAATGAACTTCTCAAAATTTCATCTAAAATTCCAGCCGAATTATCATCACCTGCTCCACAAGTGTATTCTGGGACGCTCAATTATAACGTCCATGCACAAAATAACATCATGAACATGATGTTATTATTCTCGTAAATTAAATCATCATTAATACAAATTATGTTAAATAGTTTAAATACTTGATATAAAACTCCAGCGGGATTAGCATCACCTTCTCCACAATTATATTTAGGGACGGTCAATTATAACATCCCTGCACAAAATAACATCATGTCATGGGCATGATGTTATTATTCTCCTAAATTAAATCATCATTAATAGAAATTATGTCCAATAGTTTAAATAGATCCGCAAATCAAACAAAACTTATGGAGGATGGCCATCCACCCCTTCTCAGATAGTTTTTAGATTGTATGTGCTGAGGATTTTTGAGCAATTGTGTGTTGTTACTAACAGTCACTTTGTTTTACTAAGATATTTTTTAATAAGATATTTTGCCTAGCTCATACATTTTAAGGAAAATATGAGGGGAAATAAAATCTAAAATAATTATTTAAATAATAAAAATATAAAATACTCATAATAAATAGGTCTATTATATTATTCTCCAAACCCCTAAAGCAACAAACTCATAGTCTTGTTTGAGAAGACTTCCCAGTTAAGTTTTAACATGTATGGGAGAGAGAGCATGAGGACACTAAATGAGAAGAGTTCTCATATTAAGTTTTAACATATACGTGAGAGTGCATAAATTTAAAAATTTATAAACGTGGAAGTTTTGAGTTGATTTTTTTAACTTTATATGTTTTAATTATATTGGTAAATTAAATCTGTTAATTTATAGATTTATAAATATGTATTTAAACATATTTATAAATATTAATTTGTGTTAATTTTAATTAGATATGGATAAAGTTATATTAGGAGGTTTGAGATTTCTTGGGTTTTTCATGGCTCTCCTTTGGTTTCAAAAATGGTGTCATTGTGGGTGGATTAATCTCTGCGTGAACGATTGAGTTTAACGAGCTTGTAAAACTTGATACTAGGTCTTCAAATTAGTATGGGGAGAATGACATGAGCTTGTAAAAATTGGTACTAAGTCTTCAAATTAGTATGGGAGTGAATGACAACATGAACTGACATTGCTACACAATCATGATAATAAAAGGTTTTAGTTATGAACTGCAAATAATGGATATGGCTCTTTTATGTGTGTCTAGATATTGAGTTTTGAATTATAAGATCTATCACTTTTAAGCTTACCTTTATATTGAAGATATTATCTTATTTTTTATTATTTAAATTTAGCAAATTACCTTTAATAATTTCATAAAAATGCCATCTGATTATTTTATGCTTTAGATAAATTAGAAAAAAAATAACTCTCAAAAAATTATGTGAATTTGTCATCTCCTTTATATTATATTAAATATTAGGGTAAAAAATAATGATTAAATACATTGTTTCTGGCCAAATATATAAAACAAAAATATAAATTATAATTTTCTTATATATTTTTAGTAATATTAAACCTAATTTATTATTCATTTTTAATTTTTAATTAATTAATTTTTTAACTTAAAAATAAACATATATATTATTTATAATATTTTAATAATATATAGTAAACAACTTAAAACAACTTAAATCGAATACAACAATTATTATTTCAAACTAAAATACCAAATTTATATTGGTCCACATTTCAGTTTTACATCCCACAGCCTGGAAACACATCTGTTATCTCCCTGATGCTTATAGAAGTTGAAACACATCTGTTATCCCCCTGATGCTTATAGAAGTTGAAACACATCTGTTATCTTCCTGATGCTTATAGAAGTTATGTGTATTAGTAAAGTCAAATATATACAACATTTTTTATATTAAATTTTCAATGTTGAAGGTTATATATTTTAGCTTCATTTTTCCGTAAAATGAGTTATTTTTATGTGAAAAAATAATTACGATGAATTTTATTAGGAACAACATTGGTCTTTCACATGAATATTATTAAAAAGTTTGAAGTATATATTATCAAATACTGTTGAGGTGATTTATATGATTTTTTTATAAAAATTATAAATGTTTTGAGTAATAAGTTTATATTATTATGTTTAAATTTGGAAAAAAATTATTGTTCATAAATTGAATGAAACAGTAATATTAGGATATTTTTAATTTAGAAAGTTAAAAGTGTTTTTTGTTTTGATCTATGTAAAAAAAATAGGATTGGTAAAATAAGAATAAATTGTTATGAGATTGAAAGTGAAACGTGGTATTGAAATAGAGATGTTTGATAACATAAGAACAAAATGTTATGAGGTTTAAAGTGAAACATGATATTGAACTACGGTTTTATGTCATTAAACTTTCAAATATAGTTCCTTGATTTTGGTATGATATATCACATATAGTTTAAGAGAATGCTAATCATTATTATGAATGATGAGTTAAATTGTTTTATTTAAAGATGAAAATCAATAAAAATAATGTAAAAATGCAGATGATTAAAGAAAAACCATTATTTCAATGTTCATTCTTTTGGGTATTCTGAAATTTGTTTTTTTATATATTTATGCCCAAAGAACTACCTATTTTGGAGTGGGAGGTAAAAAAGTTATTATTTATTCAATAATAAATGATGCATGAGAACTAGGAATTAAAAATATCATTTTTTTTTTTGTAAAAACAAAAATAAAGGAAGGACATCAAACTAGAAACATAGTGTTGATCATTATTTTTATCATTGTTTCATTTTTTTTTATTTTCTATTTTTAATATGATTTTAAATATTTTGGGTTGTGATAAGTCTCTAGATGGTTTCTAGTAATAAACTATATATACATGTGCGATATTCCATATTAAAAATGCTGACCACATCTTCTCTAAAAACACTACACCAAAATAGGCAATTTGCCAGAAATAGCGTCATAATAGAGTGTGTTTGAGCATATGAATGGGCTTCAATTGGCATCGAGAAACCTAGCTTAAAATAGAATCTTCACATGGGGAGCGTGAATAAAATGAGAATCTTCAAATGGGCAGTGTGAATAGTTCAAATAGTGCGGGAAACAAATTTTTCTATTCTTGTTTCCATTGTTGTGTCAATTTTTACTTCTAGTTTTGCTCCCAATTGTGCTTCTTGTTTTGCTTCTAGTATGGCATGGAAAATTGACTACTTTATGGCTTCCTCATTAACACCAAGTTATACTTTCATTATCATCCTTTGCTGAATCAAATTTTGCTTTCAATATAGAATCACTTGTTGCATCTATATTTGATTCCATTACAACATCTTCTTTAGCTTCTAATATGGCTTCCATTGTAGTGTCTTTTATTTCTTTTAATATTGCTTCTTGGTTTTCTTCCTGAATGCCTTCTTTGTTTGTAACTTTAGGAAGGCCAAGATTGGCTTCTAATATTGCGTCCATTATTACTTCTTTGTTTGTTATCTGAATTGCTTCTGTTTTTGTGTCACAACTAATGTAAAGTTTGGCTACTAGTATTGCTTCAGTTATTACTTCTTGATTTTCTACCTGAATGACTTATTTGTTTTGCTTCTTAGGGAATGCCAAGTCTGGATTTTGATATTGCTTCCAATATTACTTGTTTATTTGCTACCTAAATTTCTTTAGTTTTTTCTTCTCAGGTTAAGCCATCCTTGGCTACTAGTATTGCTTCCATTATTACTTCTTTGTTTACTGCCTAATTGCCTCTTTTTTACCTTCCTAGGTAATGCCAAGTTTTACATCCCAGATTGCTTCTAGTGTGCTTCTAGTTTAGCATCCATTGTTGCTAACTTTCTTACTTCTAGAATTGGTTACATGTTAGCCATTTTATTTGCTTCTTTTAGTTGGAGGGTTTCTTTCATGTTTAGTGAATGGGTTTGCTTCTTTTCAGTGTTGGGATTTTCCTCTTAATTAGCCTCCAATTTTTCTTCTTGTTAAGCAACCAATTTAGCTTCCTATTTAGAGCCAATAATAGCTCCAATTATGGCTTCGAATTTAACATGTAATTTTACTTTCATTTTAGCACCACATTCTACTTTCAATTTAAGAAATCATGATTCTTCCTTTATAGCTACTAACAACATTTTTTTAACTATAACCGATATTTTTATATTGTTAATAAACAGAATAGTTGGTTGTGACTAGCTACACATAATGTAGGTCCAGACTCACATCATAGAGATTTCCATAGCATAGCCCTTTCAGGTTTCTTATAGTTACAAATGACATCACAACATTGGCATGAAATTTGATTATCACCAGCTACACATAATGTAGCCCGATATAATATATGTAAAAATGATATTATTCAAAATGATGCATGTTAAAATGATACAATTCAATATGGTAATGTAGGTGAAAATGATACATATGATAATAAACGTTAAAGGAGACATCATAACAATTTATCAATGATGATCCATGATGGAGTCTATATGATAAATTTCACTAGTTACTACCAACTTGCTTCTCATTATCATCATCATGTCTATCATGATCATCACCATCATAATCATCATCAATGTCATCATCGTTGTCATCTACCTCGGTGTCCTCTCCATCTACCCCATCATCATTGTCTTGAATGTTTGAAACATAACCAACATAACCTGGAACGATATCAAGATCAACTCAATCTTCTGGAAGGTTAGTGTTATACCAAAAAACATTCAAAATGAAAATTTATTTATTTCATCTAATATTTAATATACATTTTTTATATTTCTAATATTACAACATTTGAATCAAAACCATAATCATCTTGCATCATATCAAAGTGCAAATATATACCAATATAAAATTTCAATTAAGTTACAACTAATATGTCATTACAATGATGTGAAACATGCAAAAAAAATCTAATTAAAGTTAGTAAATCATGGAGGAGGATAGAGGATCAAAATCTAGCCACTACGTTCTAGAGGAATGAGTAGGTGTAGCAACAAGAAATGGACAAGGGTCAATGATAGACATAGAAATTGGTCCGAGGAATGAGTAGGTGTAGCAACAATAAATGGACAAGGGTCAATGATAGACATAGAAATTGGCCCTGGAGCATGCCGCTTTGGAGATGAGGGATGTAGCACTCCCCTCCTAGGCTCTTATAAGAGCTCTGGAGCAACTATGCTCCCTAACCACCCCTACAACTAGTGTACCAAAGGCTTGAAGACAACCTAAATATGGAAAAAGGTTACCAAATACATGGGGATAGAAGGAGGGTGGAGTGGCTCAAGGATGAGAAACATTTTTGTTTTGGGTCCCTGTTGAAGCTCAATTTTTTTGTTTGTGAAATTTTAGGGTTTCCTATTGATAATTAATGTAATTTGGAAAATTTTCTATACAATTTTCCTAACCTTGTAAATTTTTAATATGTATTTGCAAATTAGATCACATGAGTATCAACATATTCACAATTGTAATATGAAATCATAAAGGGGCGCACTTTCTATGTGGGAAGATAGGCATATATAAACAAATAGAGAATGATAGTGAGGGAGATCACCGAAATTGTAAACTTATATGTATCATTAAATCTCAATCATTCATGGTGACATACCTTTCTATTGACTAGCTTGTGTGTTGTGTAGTGTACTAGCCCCTCTGTGTTGTGTAGTGTACTAGCCCTTGTGTGATGTGTAGTGTATTCTATTAAATATGAGGTGCAACCATTACTAAAGAACTTAAAAATGCCCAGAACTTAGAATGCTCAAACAACTGAATTGGTTCGAGTTGAAGAAAAAACTATTAATAGCATAATTAGTTGATAGAAATAGAGACATTCATTTTAGAGGAATAAGTGCAGAGCTTACAGTAGTAAATAAAAAATCATGTTTTCCCATTATGGTTCGAGCTAAATTAGATGAAACCTCAAAGAAATTAACAAAGGTCATGGAAGATCTTAGAATTTCATAAGTTGAACTAAAAACCCAAGATGATTTGGTCATGGTAAGGGAGTAGTTAAATGTAAAGGAGAGGCAATATCACATATTATGTGAAAATAAAATTGATCTTCTGAGTAAGTATAAAGAAACTCAAGATGAAATAAAAGAGTTGAAAACCAATTTTGAAGGTAATATTTCTTTAATTGAAGATATACAAATGTTTTGGGATAACATTATTGAAGAAGTTCATTTTATATGGGAGTATATAGTTATAATTCCACACCAAAATATTATGATAAGAGTATCATAAATAAGTATTGATTTATAAAAAAAAAAAAATAAGTACAAAAAAGAAGAACTCAAGTCGAAGGAAATAATTAAGTATTTGAATGAAAAATATTCAACAAAATTAAGGATGATAGTCCAATATTTTGGACCAAGCACACTGGTGGTGATATCGTACATTGACATGTGGAGGCATGGAAACTTGGGTGAAGGTCAAGACCGTCTGATGGGAGTTCCACCAAAGTATTCATTCCCTGCATCATAATCTTTGTGGAAGCTAAAAAAAAAAGTGGGTAAGCGGATTACTGAATCAAATTTTCGTTGCGGAGGAGATCACCTGAGTTGTCAAATAAACGATGGAATTCCAAGCCGATGAACACTGATGAGGCTAATACCAAGGTAAAAGGAATACCAAGGTAAAAGGATAAAATAGGGTAATATTGGCTGGGGCGAGACAATTAGCATGTGTCAACCATCGTATTGAGTTGATATGAAGGATACCATAATGGTGGCGTTGAGGTCACAAACAACCATGATGAATGTGCACTAAGAGTCAAACACCATAAAATACCACCCAAGATATGATTGAGGAATGAAATAATTAGTGAAAGTAATTATTCAAGTAATAGAGAATGATAGAGGTATTTGTAGACATGTATGTTATATGTTTTATATTTTCAAAGATAGGAAGGTCAATTTTTAAAGATGAAAAGTTTTACATTAGCTCCCAGCTATAACTAAAACTAATTATTATCCACACCCTAATTGAAAACTATAAAAATTATATTTATGTTCATTTTAATGTTTATATATTTTAAGTTAAAATGAAATTATTGTTTGGTGGTGTTATAAATTATTTTATTTTATGTAAAATAGTATACCTTGTTCATTCTCTTTCTTTTTTTCACTTCTAATTTTTATAATAGAATTTACGTTTTATATTATAGTAAATATAAAATACATTTTAAAGAAATCATTTAAATATTATTTTTCTAAATCTTTTTATCCAACTTTTACCATTTTTTTATTATTATAATAATTAGCTAATTAACATAATATATAATTATTTCCTGGATGTGGGTGAATGACAGTCAGGATAGTTTACGGACGGCGTGCGAAGAAGGCAGGTGGCCGCCCTACCATGCCAAATGTACCATCTCCAGGATGGCCAGGCGGCTCCGCATAGGGGCATTTATGGTAGCATTCAAGTTTCCGCCCAATCTCAAGGTTCTTTGTGCGATGGAGTTTAGCGCGGTCTACAAAGTTGATGTCCAGAGCGTCTCTCGGTGGGATCGCCTGTTCTCCTGCTATCTGTTGGTTCTAGGGCATGTCACCCGCCATTTCGAGATAGTCTGTCTTTGTTGTGATAGGTTTTCTCTTACAGTATTCGAGCAATATTTTGTTCTGGCTCTCGGTGTGCGCAACTCCATTCTGGTTCGGTCCTTGGCTTTCCTGGAGTATCCGCCTCTCTGCGCTTTCTTCGCACTCTACTCTTTCTGCAGCAGTCCTCATCCCTTTAAGATACCTAGAGAGAGGATGCGTTTCGTTAGCCGGCGTGGTGGTTCGCGGGGGCGAGCATTGAATCGGCCCCCTTCCACTTCTCAAGAGCCCTCTGGTGATGCCACGATCCATCCCGAGACCAGACACGGCAGAGGCAGAGGTAGGGGGCAAGACAGAGATGGGGATTGCAGACACACTGCACATCCCACGGCCCACTATCGCATTCCTTGTTCTCTGGCAAACTCCACCTTCATTGTCTCGATGACGGTCGAAAAATCTGAAATGCACTGTGCACTGGTTTCAGGAGCTTCTCATCAGGCGGTTCCTATAAAACAGAGGAAGGTTATTCAAATTGCAACCCAGTGCCATGTCTTAGGAGGCACGCCTACGATGCACACTAGCACCAATGCTAGCCCAAGCGAGCCTATGAGAGGAGAGCCCTCTAGTTCTATGGATCACTCTTCTGATTCCTCGTATTCAGGACAATGGGGATGCAGAATTGTGGAGGAACAACCGACAACCTGTGATGCAGATTGAACCGGTCAACGCCTCTGATTTTTTGATTCATCCTCTGATGCCGAAGTCCTCTCTCATTTTGATTCTCAGTGTTCATGCCTGTCATGGGCCTCCATCAATGTTTCAGGTCGAAGTCTGTTTCTGTTTGTGTTATTATTAGTTCTGTTATGAGTCAGGGCTTCGAGTCCCTCTGTTTTGTTCAATGTCCTCTGGTAATCACTACTCTAATGTAAGGTCTCAGGCCTGGTTCTATAATCAGGTAGTCAAGCTTTTGTTTTCTGCCAATCACTTTGATTGAACTTTCGAGGCAGTGCCCTCGCTGTAATTTTTTTGTATGAATATAGAAGTAGACTAAATTAGAAAAAAAAACATAATATATAATTATTATTTAAGATGTATAACAGTAATGTTTTAAATACTTTGATTGACTAGGTTTTGGTTATTGTTTAAATATGTATACATATGAATAAAATTTTGGATGATAATGTAACTAAAAAATATTTTTTTAATTAAAATTGATAAGACACAAGCAATTCTCCTCCATCTTAGATTATCTGATTTTTCTAGTGATAATAATAAAGATTATTTCATTGATTCCCCACTTTGTTTATAACATATCTATGTTTATAAAACAATGAAAACTAAAAAATTTAAGTAGTTCACATTTTGAATATGGCTAGGAAAACTTGAAGTCTAAATAAATTGTTTAGTTTTTATAAACATAGCATGAAGAAAACTAAAACTTTCATAAGGTTGTAAAAAATCACATCTAATAGGTGAATTCAACATTGCAAAGTAGAGATTTTTGTGCACACAATTGCAAGAGATATTATTCATGCCTCTCCGCCCCCCCTTCTGTGTGGTACTATTAGTTGAACTCCGTTTTGAAATATCAATGTAACTTTCCTTCCAAAATGAAAAATGTTTGCAGTTGGCATGCTCAAGACTGAAAATAGAGAAATCATAAGTGAAAATCAACTTTCTTTCCAAAATGAAAAATGCTTTAAAAAAAAAAAAATTAGAGGTGAAAAAGGAACTTTCCTTCCAAAATGCCTAAAATGTATCTATACATTCATAGTACCTAAATTATACATTTCCATTCCTATATAGCCTCACACTACCTATCACCCATAATATGGAAAACAAATTCCTATTGCAGTTTTATGGATACTGCCTTTCAAATTCTACGTCACAAGAGAGGTTGTTGTGCAAATATTGCTTCAAATACTTGAAATCTAATCTAATTGAATCTCAGTCTGTACACATATCTGTAGTATGGTTATTGAAAAACAAATAATGTGAAAATATTTTAGGTTTCTCAGTGCCATCTTCTTCCTTAATCTTTATCCCTAGTTGAATTAAAACTAGAGCAACAACTCTCACAACTAAATTACACGTACCTTTCAAATTCAATGAACTTCTCAAATTTTCATATAATATTCCAGCCGCATTAGCATCACCTGGTACAGAAGTGTATAAAGGACACTCAATTATAATATCACTGTCAAAAATAACATCATGGGCATGAGGTTCTTATTCTAATAAATTAAATCATCGTTAATATAAATTATGTCAAATAGTTTAAATATATCAGCAAGTCTAATTGAGGAAAATGTGGGCATGAGATTCTTATTCTCCTAAATCAAATCATCATTAATATAAATAATATCAAATAATTTAAATATATCAGCAAGTCTAATTGAGGAAAATGTGTGAGTTTTTGTTATAAAGAGGCAACTAGACTTTAGAATAAAAAGGTACTTTTGGAAGAAGACTATTATGGCAAGAAACCTGCAAAAAAAACTATTTGGCCTTTGTTGCTATCCAAGAAAAACTATTATGGTAGGTAGCCTGGAAAGGACTATTTGACGTTAGTTGCCATCCACCCCTTCTCAAAATATTTTTTAAATTGCATGTGTGGAAGATTTTTGAGCAATTGCTTGTTGTTTTACTAACCGTTACTATATATTTTTACTTAAATGTGTTTCTGACCAGCTCACATATTTAGGAAAATTAAAAATATAAAAATAAAACAAAATCTTTTTAAATAATTTTTAAAATAATAAAATATAAATTACCCATAAATAAATAGTTGTATATCCTATTCTCGAAACTCCTAAAGCAACCAACTCAAAGCAACCAACTCATAGTCTTGTTTCAGAAGACTTTTTAGTTAGGTTTTAAGATGTATAGGAGAGAGTGCATGAGGATACTAAATGAGAAGGGTTGCCAATTAAGGTTTAACATGTACAGGAGAGTGTATTGATTTAAAAATTTATAAACATGAAAGTGTTGAGGGGATGTTTTTAACTTGATATGTTAATTTATAAATTTATAAATTTGTATTTGAATATATTTATAGATATTAATTTGTGTTAATTTTTAATTAGATATAGATAAAGTTTTATAAGAGGCTTCATTTTTTTTGGTTTCTCCTGCGCCTTTTTTTGGTTTCAAAAATGGTTGTCATTGTGGGTGGATCAATCTTGTGACGATTGACATCAATGAGCTTGTGAAAAGTGGTACCAAGTCTTCAAATTAGTATGAGAGTGAATGACAACATGAACCAACATTGCTACACAATCATGATAATAAAAGGTTTTAGTTATGAACGAAGAATAATGGATGTGGCTCTTTTGTGTGTCTAGATATTTTGTTTTCAATCATAAAATTTATCACTTTTAAACTTACCTTTATATTAAAGATATTATCTTATTTTTTATTATTTAAATTTAGCAAATTACCTTTAATAATTAATTAAATATCTTATCTGATTATTTTAAGTTTCAGATAAATCAAAAAAACAAATTAGCTCTCAAAAAATTAAGTGTATTAGTCATTTCCTCCGTATTATTTAAATATTAGAATGAAAAATAATGATTAAATACATTGTTTTTGGCAAACTATAAAACACACATGTGAACTGTAATTTTCGTATATGTATTTTAGTAATATTAAACATAATATTATTATTCATCTTATTTTAATTTAAAAATAATATTATTACTATTATAATTTTTTAATAATATACACTAAACAAGCTAAATCTAGTACAATAATTAATATTTCAAATTAAAATACAAATTTTATATTCATTCACATTTCAGTTTTACATCACCCAGTCTCGAAACACATCTATTATCTCCTCTCGCACTCCTCTACAACGAAATCGGGGTGGTTAACACGCGAAAAGAGTCGAATGGTCTCCTCGGATTACCTGGAAGCGATGCTGAGTCAAACATTCCTGTTATTTCAGGAGATCCCCTACGCTCATCGATTCAAAATAATCATTCAATAAGTGGACAAACCAAATGGTCTCTATGAGTTCCCCATGAACAAAGTTGAATCAGATATCGTAACCCCGGTCATATATTTCCATTCCTAGCGCTCTCCAATAGACTATGTTGGACTCTGTTACATAGACTATGTTGGACTCTGTTACATGCATGATGTTTGAAACGATCTATTCTGAGGTTGCAAGATTGAGCGCTAAAATATCTTTGAGCCGCGATAATTTCTATGAACAAAGACTCCCTTCCGTGTGCTCTACGAACGAAGACTCCCTTAATAGTATATACTATGATTAACTTGAATTCAATTCTATATTCAGATTTATTCACCACTTCAGATCTAGAAATTCGGATCCGCCTCCCATCCCCTTCTCCGTCATGTATTTATAGACCATGCCTCTTTGTGAGTATTCTATATTCATGAAATAGTTTATGTGCAATTGCAAATCAGACCTGCACAACCTTTCTACCATAATTTTTGTTATGTCCAACCAATAGCTAGGAACCATCTATCTGTTGGAAGACATTAATTCTAACCACCCGCCATTAATGCGGTAGATAGACACTTCAATTGCAAATCAGATCTACACAGCATTCCTGCCATAATTTTTATTATGTCCAATAAATAGCTAGGAACCATCTATCTGTTGGAAGACATTAATTCCAACCACCGGCCATTAATGCAGTAGCTAGACACTTCTATAGGATTCAGAATAGCTTCTTGGAGAAGCCACCAAAGTCCAGAAGCTTCCTTGCTGTGTATAAAAACCACTTCAGTGATCAAATGAAGACAGTTTTGTTCTGTGTTTATGTGTTCAAGTGTGTGTTCTTTGATTTGGTATTAGAGTAGATGTGAGGTGTGAGAAGAACGAGTTCAGGTGAGCTGCGAGGAGAGGCCAATTAATTGTGGTGTTAAGTATTTGAGTGCAGTGAGCTTTCCGCCGTTTCGAACTGCGTTAGAAGAGACGGTGGGGAGATCCATTCAGAGCGGTGGATTATAAGTGTGAGGACTCTATTCTATCAGGAGAGACGACTTTGTTCAGCTAGAGTTAACTGTTGTGACTCATCTTAGCATGCGTCAGAAAACAACTGTCCGCTAAAGCCCAGGGAGAGCTAAAAGGAAGCCTGTGTTTGGTTTGCGATTGAGGCGTTTGAGCCACTGTGAGGAGGACTGTGAACTCATTCAAGCGTGGTTTATTTTTCTTGTTTTCCAAACGCTGTTGGAGGGATCTACGCTGGTGTGACCACAGGAAGTCGTGGTTTACGTTTCTATTGGTATCAAACTTTGTGGCATATATTTCCTTTGAAGATCATTGTATATGGTTGTAAAAAAATTGCAGTATATGTTTTCTGTTTAAGAAAATTATAGCCTGCGACATGTTTATCCGTTCTGTGATTTCTATTAGAAAATGAGAACATTTTTGAGAAGTTGGTTTTATTTATAAAGATGTTTTTTTGAGGACTAATTCTCTTAGGCAGCATTGGAAGGAAAGATTCATTATTGAAGTAAAGTTCTAATTTCAAACCAATTCTCTAATGCAGATAATATTCATAACATATGGTTATATAACGTTTTGTGCTTTTCTTCATGATTATGGAGTAAAGTAATATATATAAATTAAAAAAAACGGTGTTTGTTAAGGAGTAAGTAAAAAAGAGAGCATTAAAAAAAGGCTTCAAAAAGGGGGTGTTATTACATGTTATTAATTAAGGAGATTAATTATTGAAATTGTGAAAAATTTGTATCTTGGTGGTTGATACTTAAGGATTTATAAGCTTATTGAAAATGGCTAATGTATAGGCAGAATCTTATTTTTCTGAATCTAACAATTTAGATGGTCAAAATTATGCAAATTGGAAGTTTAAGGTGCAGAATTTGATGGAAGGCAACAATACATGGGCGATTGTGTTTGGAGCTGATGTTAAGCTAGTGTCCCATCAAGCCACAAATGCTGCAATTCAAGATTGGGAGTGACGGGAAAACAAAGCAAATGTGCTTTTGCAAATGACAGTTAAGGACAACATTATTCCACACATTAGAGAGTGCAAAACATCCAAGGAGACTTGGGACACTCTCAAAAATTTGTATGAGACAAAGACTACAAATCGAATATTGTATTTAAAGACTAAGCTTCCTTCAATTAAGATGGAAGAAAATGAAAGTGTTAGTGATTTTATATCTAGAATTAAAGGTCTAAAGGATAAATTTGGTGACATTGGTGAATCAATATCTAGTACAGACTTGGTTACTGTGACAATAAATGGAATGCTTGATGAATATTAAATGCTTATCTTTGGTCTTTTAGCTAGAGAGAAGGCTCCTACTTTTGATGAGTTGGTAGGTATACTTATGCAGGAAGAAGAGCGGAGAAGAAGCCTTAAAAAAAAAATTTCCCAATTCAAATTTGTCATTGATGGCCAAAGCGAAGCAGTCCTTCAAAGGCAAACAATGGGAGAAAAATAAAGGCAAAAAGCCACAAGTAAAATCATTTCATGGTACACCTTTACCAATGATAAATACCAATTCGAGTAGAGATGATGTGTGTTATTACTATGGAGAACCTGGTCATTTTGC
The DNA here is from genome assembly GCA_000404065.3 of Pinus taeda. Classification (NCBI taxonomy): domain Eukaryota; kingdom Viridiplantae; phylum Streptophyta; class Pinopsida; order Pinales; family Pinaceae; genus Pinus; species Pinus taeda. The sequence continues at coordinate 105,308 of APFE030248116.1, forward strand.
TAAAAATCACATGAAAAGGAGGTCTGATCAATTTAAACAAAGAAGGCATTCAGGAAATTATGTTGATAGAGATGAAGCAATTAGTCATGACGTTAGCAATCTTAAACTGTTTGTGTCCAATGCTACTTTATCAGTAGAAACTGATGATGATAATTCTTGGTTTATAGATTCTGGTGCATCAATCGATATGTCATGCAAAAGAGATTGGTTTGATACTTATCATGAGATTAATAATGGTGGACACATCTATTTAGGAGATAATAGATCACATGAAATTAAAGGATATGGTAATATAAGTGTTATGATGCCTAATGGACAAGAAAAACAAATTCAAAATGTAGTGTATGTTCCAGGATTAAAGAAGAAATTAATTTCAGTCTCTACTATCACAGATCAACATTTAAAAGTTGAATTTGTGAAATCACATTGTTTGGTAAAGGATGTGCAAGACAACTACAAGTTTGTTGCAAAAGGAATAAGAGTTGGAGGCTTATACAAGTTGGATGTAATGAAGAATGGGAATCAAGCTTTGGCATCAATAGGCATGTCAACTATAGAGCTTTGGCATCAAAGGTATGGACACTTAAATCATAATGACCTAATGTTACTACAAAAGAAATTGATGGTAGAAGGTCTTCAAATTATTAAGGGTGAACACTTTGAATGTGAAGGTTGTGCACTAGGAAAACAACATAGGGAAGAATTTCCTGCGCATGGTAATAGAAGAAAACATGAAATATTTGAATTGGTGCATACTGATGTATGTGGCTCAATGCAAACTAAGTCACTTGGTGGAGCAAATTACTTTCTTATATTTATTGATGATAGCACTAGATACACCTAGGTATACTTTATAAGAAACAAAAGTGACATGTTTTAATACTTTAAAGAATTCAAGACCATGGTTGAAAAACAAACAGGAAAGAGCGTTAAAATTCTTCGATCGGATAAAGGTGGTGAATACACTTCAGGAGATTTTATCAAATATTGCCAACAAAATGGAATTATGCAACAATTTATAGTACCACATACACCTCAACAAAATAGAGTAGCTGAAAGAAAGAATAGAATATTAGTGGAATGTGCTCGAAGTATGTTAAAAAGTAAAGGACTTTCTACCCCTATCTTAAATAGAAGCCCTACTAAGTATCTTGAGCACAAAACACCATTTGAAGCATTTTATGGTTTTAAACCTAAAATTAGTTATTTAAGGATATTTGGATGCAAGGCCTTTGCTCATATTCCTAAAGAGGATAGGAGAAAGTTAGATGCCAAAGCTATCAAGTGTATCTTTATTAGATATTGCACTGATCAAAAAGCATATAAAAGGTATGATCCAAATACTCTCAAGGTCTTTGCATCAATAATTAACGTGGGGAGTGTTAAGAAGAATATAGTGGGTAATGCGGATTTGTTAATGGTTAATAGCGTGGGTTATGCTGATGGAATAATGGGTAATGAGGATATAAACAATTACAGCATGAAGCACAACATTGACAATAACAATGCTAAGAATAAGTACAAAAACCAAACTAAAAATTTCGATGCGGAAAATAATTCTAACCATGGTATGTTTATTAATAATCATAATGCTTCCAAGAATAATCACAGCAATGATAAAGTTGAGAACCCCTTTCCAAATACACATGATAAAAGGGTTGTGAATCTCTCATCTATAAATCTCAATCCTGAAGAAATCAGAGAAATTTCTGCAGAACCTCAACAGGGACAATGGCAGTGAAATCAGTGGAAACTGGTTCCCCCTGATTAAACAGATTAACCCCTCAAGACCCTCGGAAGCATGAAGACGAAAATCGAAAGGACATACCATTCGGAAGGTTGGTTTATTAATTAATTAATCAATCAATACAAATTTATTTAATTTATTATATTAATTAAATTAAATTAAATTAATGGCTTAAATAAATAAAATTAATAATAGAATTAATAATAAAAATAAAAATAAAATAAAAATAA
>APFE030248127.1:0-38420 GCA_000404065.3 Pinus taeda
CTATTTCACTAATCCTTTTTATAGAGTTGTTAGATTCAATTTCCAAAGGTTTTAATTACACTATAGAGTTGAGTTATGAGAGAGTTGTGATTCACAGTGTTAAGTATAGCAGCTACGACACTTCAATGAAGACAAGCATAGTAGAGGTATCAGACTCTGTTATAAGCTTACCTACATATTATAAGGGACTTGGTTGGCTTTTTTATAATTTTATAAACAAGTTCCATGTTGTGGAAATGTTAAAAAAAAACAGTGATATTGCCACCATGTGGCTCTTGTCATATATGGTTTTATACTTTTTCAAAAAATTCTCTAAGAGTTCACAATGCTAAGATTCATTAGGACGTTACAAAGTTTTATTATTTAGTGAAAAACTCGCCAAGATCTTACAAGATTTTATAATTGAGTAAAATATTCGCCATCCCTGGTGAGAGGTTCGCCAAAAAATTATATATACATATTATATTATTGATAAAATCGCCTTCCATTTTTCCTATATACCATGGAAATTCGCCCATTTATTATACATATAAATTTAGGGGAGGTTCTTAAAATTTCTCCTGGTTTCTGTAGCGCTAGAGGCATAGGGTGATAGGAGCACAACATAAGGTATCGTTAATCAGGGGCTAACTTGCTTCCTATTGGCCTCCTTCCCACAACCTACCTTGGAGCCCAGCTTTAAAATAGTTAAGTGAAGGTCATACTTGGATTAGGCATATAATTAAAATCAACCAAGATCAATGCACCTCACATAGGTCCTGGGACTTGCATATCATATAGGTTAGTTAATCATTCAAGCATCAGGTGTCCATTCGGTTGCTTGGTCTTAAATTTATCATAAGCAAGAATTATGACTCCATTAAGGCACTGGTTTCATACTTAAAATCTAATCTAATCATTAATATTGCTAAATTTAACCAAGTAACTAGGCCATTCATCCGTGTCTCCCAAATAAGTTGGTTTCCAACTTGTTTTACTTCAACCCATTCCATAGGGACTACCCCCCATAGCTTGTTGTTGGGAGACAGCTAGAACGGAATGGGCAGGGATCAGAGTGACAACCCCTGCCCTGAGCAGTTGTTGTGGTGCTTGTACAATCCAGGTGACAACATGTACAATAGATTGTAAAATTAGAACCTGGTCTTGCTACAAACAAGCAAGGAAAAATTCAAGTGATAATAATGAAGCCCAAGTGTTGTAGAAGCTCTTCCCCAATTTCTGTGTTGATCCAATAAGTTTCTGTTGTTGTTGCCAGATAGGAAATGGACAATATGCCCTTAGAAGTGCTCAGAAAATTCTGAGAAACTAGCTAGTGCACTTTCTAAACAAAACCAACAAAACCCAGACAGGGGTTGGCCCCAAACCAACTCTCCCGAAAAAACCACAAGGTGGTGCAAATTGCCAGCTAACTAGTAAAACGCTATGCTGAAAGAAAGTGGATTTCTAGCCTAAATATTGCCCAGATCATGTCGAAAATGCATCCACAGAGTCCTCTCCAAATACCCACAAAAACCCAAAAAGTGTTTGGGTTGATTCAGAGTGATGAAAGAGCCCATCAAATAGTGCGTGTGGCCCTCTGGCTGGCTACACACACTGCTGAGAAATAATGCTCCAAAAACTCTCAATTCCTCTGCTGTAATGCCCCTAAAATTCCACACAAAATCCCCTTTGGAATCTACCTTCTCCTCCAGTCAATCTCCTCCATAAATTAGTTTCTCTCTTCCCCCGTGCAAGTATTCTCTAGTGAGCTTTGCACACTGCCAGAATTGTTAAAATTGGCAACTAGGGCGAAACTCCATGCGGGTCATCTTATTAATGGCAGTTGATATTTTTTCTTGGATCCCTCTCATCGAGAGGTGTAGGATTGATGTAAAGATCATTCGATTTCGATAAGTATTCATGGAGTTATGAATTTATTTGTATTATAAGACAATTCGTCAAGATCGGCCAGCAACTAAATAACACCCACATGTGCTCAAAGTTTTAGTATAAAATGAGACGACTTGAGAGTCATTTCACACACACTTCTCTCTTGATTTCTCTCCACTTGTTTTGGGTTTTAGTGTGAGAGAAATCTTGGAGGAAGTAGCCATAAGATGCAGGAGGAAAAGAGGCTTAATACTTTGCCCTAGCCGCTGTCCTAAAGAAGCCCTAGATGCAGTCCTATGGAAGCCCTAGATGCAGTCCTAAGGAAGCCCTAGCCATAGTCCTAAGGAAGCCCTAGCTGCAGTCCTAGAATACCCTAGACGCAGTCATCTAAATGAGGTATGTTCACACTAGGGTAGGCTGCATTTCATAAGGGAAATTCTGGGCCAGATTTGAGGACAGTTAGGAACTGTTGTGTGTCCTAACCAGTCCTAGAAACTATAGCAGTAATGAAGTGACAAACAACAGTGTTTGTATGGTGTGTTGGCAACAAAGGAAGGTGGGACAACAAGGTTACATGGTGCTGCAAAGGAAGATGGGACAACAAGGTCACATGGTGCTGCAAAGGAAAATGGGACAACAAGGTCACATGGTGCAACAAAAGAAGATGGGAAAGCAAGGTCACATGGTATTGCAAACACAAATGGGACAACAAGCAATCATAGGAGCAGTAGTCACTAACAATGGGACAACAATGCTAGGAATGTGACAGCAAGGTGACCCATGAAGTTTGAAGGCATGATAGTGCAGCAAGATGCATGGGTAGTGTTGACCACTACGTGTCCCATAGCAGTACACCCCCCTTTTTTCACAAAAGGGATAGCACTTGATCGACGTGTCCGTGCCATTCGACTATCATCATAAGCCTGATCATGTTATTTTGTAAACCCAGTCTGCATGTGTAAATTGTAAATAATCTTAGCAGATCTAAGTCTTGTATGTAAATTGCCTAGGAAAACCTAATTTTCTAGTGATAATCTACGTTCCGAAAGGTTTTTCGTCTCACCGATCCATGATTGGCAGAGTTTTCCTTCAACCTAACCCCAAAGCCGGAATGGATTTTGTCGCTAGGATCTTAGGGGAATCCTAGTGTGCTAGGTCGAGTTTATGTAAAAGTAATTTGGAGATAACTCTAACTATTTGGTTAGGTTATTGCAAATTGCTTGATCTGCTAGATTATGTTTGTGTTGCCAAACTGGGTAGTCTATGAGAGTCTATGTCAAACGGGTTTTCTCCCTCGAGATGTAAAATTGTAAAAGTCATGATGTAAAGTGTCTTGAGGGTAAGAAAATAATTAATCCCCTCATAGGTCCTAGGTCCTAGGTGATTTTTCCAAAGGCTAAGTTCGAGGATCCAAAAATTAAAAATATAATAATAAAAAATCAAAAAAATAAAAAATAAAATAGAATAAATAATATAAGTCAAAGTTTTGAGAAAATAAATGCAAAATTTTAATTTTTTAATATATTAAAATGCATTTGAAATTTTGACGGATGAGATTAAAAGAGATTTTGATCCTCATCGACAGTCGAGATCACTTTGACATGGATCACTCGAACTAGCCGTTAGGAAATTTTCCTTTAAATAGGGTGTCAGGGGTCATTTGAGATCATTCGATTTATGAGTCTTGTGCTGAAGAAAGCTCTCTTGTAATCTTTTTCTTGTGCAATAAAGAAAGACTTTGGGGTTTAAATCTTGCTGGTGTTACTCTTTTGGAAATGCTGTAAGATGTTTCATTTGTGTGCATGATTTTAATTTCAGCCATTGATAATAACTTTATCAAGAGTGATTTTAAACACAGGGTTCTTGTTTAGTCGCTACGATTTGAATGGTAGTTAAATTTCTGAATATGATGGCAGGTATCTCCATTAGATCTGAATTTTAGCATCATTTTTTCCCTCTTTGTTAATGGTTGAAGTAAGCTGTGCAGGAAAATCTAGATTTCGAAGATCAACAGGCGTTTGGGGAAGTTCTCCGCTGAACTAGCCAACTCCCGAGAAGAACTTTTTGAAGAGCCTAGCTAGTTTCGATCTTGAGCTTATCATTTGAATTTCTCTTGTGAATGCATGAAGGGTTTTCTAAAGCATCTCATAGTAAATTTAAAATTCTGAAAATATTTTTGTGGCATACTGACAAATTTGGCTATTTAGAGCCTTTTAAGCTATAACTATTGTAATTGTTTAACTGGTTTTAGGGTCTTAGTTTTGTTTCTTGCATATTTCATTCCTGGGTCTTCAGTTTTTGCTATTGCAGGTTGCAGATCAGAAGAAAACATTTTGTCTGAAGTCAAATCTAGACCCTGGAGGGTAAGATTTGGCATCAGGGCCAGTTCTGGTAGGAATATTCACTTTATATCTGGAAAATTTTGCGGGGTTTTCATCGAGCAATCCGAAGCAGAAAGATTTAAGATTTTAATTAAGTTTTCTGAAAATCATTTGTTCAAGGGTTTCTGAGCCACTAGTTTCAGTTTATTTGCTGCCCAAGTTGCTGTACCTACCCCTCCAGGCGTCCTTCAAGCTGCAACACTGCCATCCATCCGTGCAACCTCCTTCTCTCCTTGCTGCATACCCATATTGCATGCATCCATATTGCTCACTAACCTCCCTTCCATACCTGCAACACCACAGGAAAATCTACCTCCATGCACACAGTTTCTTTCACACGTTGTAATTTGTAAGGAAAATCAATTTTTTTTACATTGTTGCCATAAAACTTCACGCTGCCAGCACAGCTGCAAACCTTGCTCACGCTACTACTGATCCTTAGCTCCATTTGCGCTCCACGCATTACCTCTCCCCGCTGCCATTTCATGCCTATTCACCCACGCATCTCTTCATCCATTGGATACGAGCTCCTAACGCTGTTTTCAAAACCTATATCCATCTCCTCACTGCTCCATTTCTGTTGCTCTCCTTATGCAGTTTCCATCCACACTCAACCCGCAGCCATTCATGCATCCTCGGCTGCATTGCTACTCGCTCTTCCTTCCTTTATGCTACCACTTCCATGCATACTTGTAGGCAAACCTCGTTTTACTCCATCCCTGGCATCATCTGTCGACCTAGATGCATTCCTTTCATGCCCCAACTCCCGTAGTCTTCCTCGAGCTCTCCCGCTGTCACTACCTGCAGCAGCACACATCAAATTCTTTTTTTGTGCTTGGCTTAGGGTTAATCGTAAGCTGTTTCATATGTATGGTGCTTTTCCTTTTTAGCTTAGGTTAGTTTGTTAATAATTTAGCTTTGGTTTAATTTTTGTTTTGTGATTTAAATTTTATATTAGAAAAAGCTAAAGCAATATATATATATATATTATATATATATATATATATATTAAAAAAAATATTAGATTTTCTTATTTTTTTTTTTTTTTTTTTATATATATATGTTAAGGTGTAGTTTTAGAATTAGACTTTTGAGTTCTTTTAACTTAGGTTTTTACTTTTTTTTTAGAATTAGATATATTTAGATTTCATTTTGTTTTATAAATAAAAAATAATAAAAAATTTCAAAAAAGTCCCAAAAACATTTTTTTTAGCGAAGTGGATATCTTGGATCATTTTTTTTTAAATTGAAAACTTTTAGTCTTGCTTGGCATATTGAACAAATGATTTTCTAAATTTGTGGGTTTAAAGCTTCTTTACCAGTATATGTCACTCCTCAGTAGTTAAATGCGCTTAAATGTTTATTTAAAGATTAGCTATTTGAAAGTGGTGATTCATTTTATGAACTGGTTAGCATTTAAAATTTCGTGGTTTCTTGAAGTATTTGATCTTTTGAAATTCATTTGCTAGAATATTGTGCATTTATTGAATATCTTGCATCTGGTGAAATTAATCATTGCTTGGATTACTTGATGATAAATGATTGTTAGTCGTGGGATTACAAATTTCATATTTTTTGCAGTAGTTGATAAACAATTATTTGATCATTTACTCCATAAGGCACTGATCTTAAGCATTTAAAATCCAAATAAATTTTTAGTGTCGCTAAGCTTCAAACAAGTGTTTGTTTACCTTGCAGTGTCTCCCAACCCAGCTGGTTCCTAGTTGGTCTTCTTTTATCCCATAGGGTCTACCCCCCTTAGCCTACAGAGACGGCTTAAACGGAGAGATTGGGGATCAGGGTGACAGCCCCCGGTCTGAGCGTTGTCGTGGTGCTTAGACACTTTGTGCGACAATAGGTAGCATGATAGCAACATTGTTACAATGATGGCATGGTACAACAATGTAACAATGGGTCAGCAACAAAGGCATGCTAACGATGAAACAACAGGGTGGCAAGCATGGTGTAGCAAGCACATGGGACAACATGAAAAACATGGTGCAACAATGGCACATGATGGTACATGATGCAGTACAACGACGGGTACATTCATGATTGATGAAGCATGATGAGATGCAACATCGTGCAATGAAGAGCTCAGCATAGCGCAGCAGTACAGTGATGGGTACAATCATGATTAGTATGAGATGTAGCATAGTGATGTGAGGTGCAACATGATGAGGTGCAGCACAATGATAGGTGCAGCATGGTGATAGAGTCACCTTGGAGAATCAGTTGAAGCAGCATGTCTTCAACTGAGTTCAGTGACCTCATGTATCATCTTCTTAGAGATGATCTATGTTCTTACTTAGATAAGTCAAAGTGTTGACTTCTGTTGTATATGTGCTATCTCTCTCTCACTCTACTGAACTATTGAAGAACATATAAGAAGAATTGATCAAGGGTTTCCCCACATTGGGTTTTGTCCCTGGCTAGCGCCACATCTTGTGTCCTCTTGTCTTTGTTTGTCTTTTGCTATTTATGTTTATGTTCTATCTGCAATTTACTATTATGCATATGTAATTGCTAATTTGGAAAATATATTGAGCTAACTGTGAAAATTGAAATAAATTGCTCTAAGCATAGAACATATCTAAAATTAACAAAAATGGAGAAATTTGGCCCACCAAATGGCCAAGACTTCTACCCTGTGAAGCACTACCAAAATTCCAGTCTCAAGGTAGGAAATCTCTTTGTAAATCACCGGATCTCCTGACACACTCTAGCTAAATAAATTTGTGCTCCACAAACTGCCTCTACGTCAAGGAAGTGCGTAGAACTCGGTGAACCTTGCAGATCACAGGAAAACTGAGGGCATCAGCCGAGCAAGGCCAACAAAAACCCAGAAAGGGATTGGTCCCAAACCAACTCTCCAGGAAACCCACAAAGTGTTGCAAATTGTCAGCTAACAAGAAAAATGCTCTGCTGAAAGCAAGTGGATTTCTATCCTAAATATTACCTGGATCATGTCGAAAATGTAGCCACACACTTCTCTCCAAATACCCACAAAAACCCAGAAAGGGTTTGCGTTGATTTCGAGTGATGAGAGAGCCCATCAAATAGTGCGAGTGGCCCTTTGGCTGGCTACACACAGTGCTGAGAAATAATGCTCCAAAAAATCCCAATTCCTCTGCTGTAATACCACTAAAATTCCACACAAAATCCCCTCCAGAATCTACCTTCTCCAGCCAATCTCCTCTGGAAATTAGTTTCTCTTCCCCTGCACAAATGTTCTCTAGTGAGCTCTACACACTGCCAGAATGGAGAAATTTGGCCCACCAAATGCCCAAGACTTCTGCCTTGTGAAACACTACCAAAATTCCGGTCTCAAGGTAGGAAATCTCTCTGCAAATCACCGGATCTCTCGACACACTCTAGCTAAAGAAATTTATGCTCTACAAACTGCCTCTACATCAAGGAAGTGCATAGAAATGGGTGAACACCTGCAATTAAGCTCTGTGGAAATCCTGGTTTGGGTTCCCCAAATTTCCTCACTAGGGAGACACTCGAAGTTCTCCGAAATGAGGGTGGAATTCCACTTGGAACCCCTGCGCTAAACAACACTTCTCTTCTTGTGCTAAACAAAATGTGAAGTGTAATAGTGAAAAGATGATTAGCAAATGAGTCCATCCTCCTTTTATAATTTCTCCTCATGCTTTTAGACTCTTTTTTTTAATTATTATTTTATTGGTGGGGGCCATTTTCCACTAAGTGACTTTTACCTCCATTTTAATAAAAAAATAATTTTCTGCCAATCTCCAATAAAATAATACTTACCATGTTTCGCTAAAATAATATTTGTCCCTTTACTTAATATCACCAAAATTAGGCAAAATTCCCATGCTCACAAAATTGGGGATATTACATAATTTACCTGATTCTGCGACACACTATGATCTATGATAGACCAAGTGTGTTTATAATAAAACAATTTAGCTAAATGTGCTTAAATTATTCCCAAACACACTTTTACAAAAGACTCGATATAACACTACGACTCACTTAAGACCTTGTCAACAAATTCCACCCTAGCATTGGGGTTTACATTGGAAGAAAAACTCTACCGAATATCCGTGATTAGAAACACACATAATTCGGTGAGGTTAAAAAACTTCCTAGGATGAAATCCTTTGCCAAAATCAAAGACTTACCTAGGTGTTGTTAAATAATTATGTTGATTTGAGGTATCATTGGATGTGCTCTAGCCATGAAAATTGGCGGAGAGGCTAAAGCACATGAGATCTCCAAGACCGAGAAATGGTTTGGGCAGATTCTAACTGGTTTGGGAGATATTAAAATAATTTTTTTTTTTTAATAGAGTCCCTAAGTCTAAACTTAGGAAAAATAAAATATTAATGGGTATTAATATAAAACTGGGTTAGAATGTTCTAAAAGTCATGGATCAAGCCAAATGTAATCTTAGCCGTTGATTAGAGATTTAATCTCGGCCGTTGAAGGACCAATAAGAAAAGTATAAGAAGAGGCTTGAGGGTTAGTTGGAGAGTACACGAGAGTGATCAATCATTCTATTCTCTAGAGTGAGGTTTGCGAAGAGAGATAGAATCAGTGATCAACAACGAGGGGTAGTGAATACATAGCAGAGAGGCAGAGTTGGTTCCAGAGGGACAGTGCAGAGCCCAGAGAGGTTGAACTTGACGCAGAGGCAGCTGGGTGCTACGCAGAGGTTAGTTGAGTTGACGCAGGGCCAAGAGGTAGCACTGGAAGGATTTCGTGGGATAGAATGGGTGCTAGTGAGTCGGATAGGATGACGTAGTCCCTATCAGAGTGACGCAGAGTAGTGGGAGTTGCAATTGTTGCTGTGGGATCGTTCATTCGGTGATTATTCAGCCGGAATTTTTGTCTTCGAGTAGTGGTACTATTGCCGAGGGCATTCTCTATTGAGTGAGCCATTTTTGGCACCCTAGCTGTATTCTGAAAACTGCATAATAATAAAACCCTTTGAATAGCTGCACCGGTTTTCCCACATTGGGTTTTTCCGGGGACATTGGTCCAAAAATAACGGTGTCACTTGTGTGCTTGTTTTCTTTCAGTTGATGATTTGTAGATGTTGATACCGTACTTGTCTTGTGTTTATTTTCAGTATTTACATGGTAAATAACTTGTTAAGAAATTAAGTAGGAAGAAATAAACCAGATAATACAGGAAGAATTTCTAATGTGTTAAACTTAGAAATTCCAACATGGTATCAAAGGGTGGTTGCAGATCACAGGAAAACTGAAGGCATCAGCCGAGCAAAGCATTTGCAACAGATTCAACTGTCCCGAGTGACAGAGCTGATCCTTGCAGAAGGCGACAGAGGAAAGAGTGACACAGAGGGATTGCGTCATCATTTTGGGTAGGAGAAAGGCAACGTCGGGGCTAAGGGAGGCAGAATTAGGCTGACGCAGAGACCAAGAGGGTTGACATAGTTGGCTAGGGGCACTGATTTGCCGATGTCGGGATTGCGCAGAGCCAAGTGGCTCAATCCTTCAATTGCTAGGGTATAGAAGGCTGTGGGTAATTTGCAGAGTGAAGCTGGTGGGGTACTGTGGTCAGAACAATACCTAACAAGGCAAGACCAAGGTGGAGGGAGTTGTTGTCGAGGTGGATTTCTAGCCAAGTAATCTGGATCAGTAGTACAGTTGCACAAATGATCAGAGTGGGGCAACTTGACGTTGACAACGGGATTTCTAGAAGGGAAATCGAGACTTAAAGGGAGTCGAAACGAGAACTTCCAGACGGGAAGTTGAGAGACTCAGCAAGAGTCGAATAGAGGACTTTCAGGGGGGAAGTAGAGAGACTCGGAGGAGTCGAAAGGAGAGCAGCGAGATGGCCGTGAATGGGTTGAGAGATCAGGATAGGCTGGACCGAGCGTCCAACTTTGTGGTTTGGAAGGCCAAGATCTTGTCCATTCTAGACAGACATTGCCTCAAGGGCTTTGTCACGAGAGTGATAGCTGTCCTAGTTGACCTGGTAGCTAATGAAAGGTACGATGAGGCAATGGCTAAGGCTAAGTGCATCATCCTTGATGGGGTCAAGGATCATGTGATACCACATATTGCTGAGAAGGAAATGACAAAGGAGATGTGGGATGCCTTGAAGACATTGTACCAGCATACTCCCGTGCAGAGGAAGATGCTCCTGGAGAATCAACTAAGGGCATACCAAATGCAGAAGGGAGAGCAGATAGATGTCTTCCTCGGTTGCTTGAAGGAGATCTGTGACCAGCCGACTTCCATAGGGGCCACACCAGATGAGGAATTGATGGTGAGGACTGTATTGAACGCAGTTTCTGAGGATTGGGAGGTATTTGTCCAGAGTATACTGGGCATGACGAGTCTTCCAGATTGGGAAGAACTGTGGGTGGCTCTTCGTCAAGAAGAGATCAGACGACTGACCAAGGTGGGGAGCAGCAAAAAAGGGGTTAGGATCAAGAAGGAGGAAGAAGAGGATGCGGCTCTAGCATCTGTGGGAAAGCAGGAGAAAAGGAAGAAGAAGGACCTCTCCAAGGTCAAGTGCTTCCATTGTGGGGAACTGGGTCATTTTACGAACTAGTGTCCTAGGAAGAAGAGCAAGGGAGAGGCTTCTAAGACCAAGGCAGCACCAGCGAAGTTGGAGAAAGAAGTTGAAGAGGATGACAATTGTGCCATGAGTGCTCATGTGCCACTTGAGAAGAAGTGGGGAGACATCGAGCTATAGTCAGATGGACTACAAGCGATGAGGGGCAAGATCCTTGAGGTACCCAACCTCTTGGATTATACCTTGTTGTGGGAGCCCCAAAGAGGAGTAGCGGGACTGGTGGATGTCAGTAGAGACGGATGCGGATGGAACGACAGAGTGCTACAATGCAGGAATCACAGGACAGCGTGAGACTAGTAGGCTGCAACAGTGCAAGAGGCACGTGAGTGTTGCACCAGTGCAGAATGGTATAGAGAGGTGTGCAATGGCGCGAGATGTAGAGAGTTGTTGTAGCAGCGCAGAGGTTAGTAGAGGGAGCACTTGTTAGCGGCAGAGGGAGCTTCAGCATCAGGAGTGTCTCTAGCCTGTTAGGGATGTCAGAGTTGGGTGGATAAGTTACTTACGTCTCAGTTTCTAAGTTGCAGTGCAGCAGTTAGCAGTGGTAGTGCTATGGGCAGCGCGATACAACATGATGAGAGGGGATGCAGTGCAGGGAGGATGGACCAGCAGTAACACGAATGTAGAGGGAGTTGTCGTATAGATGCAACAGTGGCAGTGGCAGGGCCATGGGCAGCAGTACAGGATGCAGTAGTGCAGAGGATGTTGGGCAGGGAGGCTTAGCATCAACACAGAGACCAGTGCTGGATAATCAAGGTGATACTCAGTGTGGAGTATTACTAGAGCACAGTCCTCGCTAAGAGGGAGTGTTGATTTGAGGTAGCATCGGATGTGATCTAGCCATGAAAATTGGTGGAGAAGCTAAAGCACATGAGATCTCCAAGACGCAGAAATGGTTTGGGCAAATTCTAACTGGTTTGGGAGATATTAAAATAATTAATATTTTTAATGGAGTTCCTAAGTCTAAACTTAGGAAAAATAAAATATTAATGGGTATTAATATAAAATTGGGTTAGAATGTTCCAAAAGTTGTGGATCAAGCCAAATCTAATCTTAGCCCTTGATTAGAGATTTAATCTTGATTGTTGAAGGACCAACGAGAAAAGTATAAGAAGAGGCTTGACGGTTAATTGGAGAATACACCAGAGTGAACAGTCATTCTATTCTCTAGAGTGGGGTTTGCTAAGAGAGATAGAATCAGTGATCAACAACGAGGGGCAGTGAATACATATCAGAGAGGCAGAGTTGGTATCAGAGAGACAATGCAAAGCCCAGAGAAGTTGACGCAGAGGCAACTGGGTGCTACGCAGAGCTGACGCAAGGCCAAGAGGCAATGCTGGAAGGATTTCATGGGACAGACTAGGTGTTGGTGAGCTGGATAGGGTGACACAATCCCTATCAGAGTGACGCAAAGCAGTGGGAGCTGCAATTGTTGTGTGGGATCGTTCATCCAGTGATTATTCAACTGGAATATCTATCTTCAAGGAGAGGTACTATTGCCGAGATCATTCTCTGTTGGGTGAGCCATTTCTGGCACCCTCGTATTCTGAAAACTACATAATAATAAAACCCACTGAATAACTGCACCGGTTTTCCCGGATTGGGTTTTTTTGGGGACATTGGTCCAGAAATAATGGTGTCACTTGTGTGCTTGTTCTCTTTCAGTTGATGATCTGTAGATGTTGATACTGTACTTGTGTTTATTTTCAGTATTTACATGGTAAATAACTTGTTAAGAAATTAAGCAAGTAGGAAGAAATAAACCAGATAGTACAGGAAGAATTTCTAACGGGTTAAACTTAGAAATTCCAGCAAATTAAACAATCATACTAGCATCATTTACAATAAACTTTTAGAATTTGGGTTTACAACTCTGATAAATTGACGAGTGATGATGATGAATCTTGGATATATGACTGCTCGAACATGATGGAATTCCTTTGCAAAAATGTGTACTATTATAGGGTAGTTGACACGAAGTGGTCAATAACCATATCTGAAACTAGAACAAAAAACTCCCTCTTTCACTTGCTCGGTTGCTGAATCTTCTATTCGCACTCCCTTTTGGAGTGAGACAATCTGCTTGCAGCTATTTCCGACTGCAATTGGAAATTTGGATTTCTAGGCTACAAATCCTCTGAGAGAAATTTCCCTTTCTGTGTTTACTTTATCTTCCACCCGATGCTGATTCTGCTCTAGCAAACTGCTAGAAAACCCTCCTGCACCCAAACATGGAATCTGCTCAGCAAAAATTACTTAGCTATTGCCTCCTCTACTTGTTGGATCACTCGAACTAGCAAGTCAATTTTTTTTGCAAACCTGCATTGAAAAATCGAACTGCCCAACAGTTCTTACTACTTGGCTTAGGCTCTACGCAACCCCCATAAATTCTTCCTATTGCTCTCTATGGACAACGATTTTTCTTATCCGCTTCTGAGATTCTCCGTCTGATCAAAATCGCTTTGATACCATTTGAAAATTTTACTATTGAAATTCTATTGCAACAACTGGAATGAATTCTTCTAACTAACAAATTAACTATTCAATTTATTGCTACGACAACAACAAATTAATCACACTGCAATCTTCACGAATAAAAAATACTAGGAAAGATAAACTAGAAACTGAGAAAATATTAGCACACAAGAAATTATGACACTGTTATTTTTGGACAAAAGTGCTCGGAAAAACCAAACTTGGGAAAACCAATGCAACCATTGAGGGTTTTTATTATTAAGTAGCAGTGAGAAATTCTGAGTACAATAAATATTGCCAAACTGGCGAATCTATCTAAGAGAAATACTAGCAAAAATTCCTTGAGGGAAAATATCCTCTCTCTGAGTAATCCCGACACTTGACTGCCTCTAAAAAGCTAGCTGTCCAACTAGCTCTGCGTAGGCCCGCGTCACCCTAGCGCAGTCCCTCACACGCTCTACCTGAATCAGTTGCCAATCTAGCCATCCTACCTGTTGCTGACTGAGAAACCGTCTATCTGACACTTTGGAAAATATTCCCGACCTCTAGAACTGAAAACGAGCTCCTCTTCAGCTAGATTGAATTGCCCTCTTGAGGCTCTGTTCTACCTCTTGGCAACCTCTTGGAAGTAATATTGACCTCCTCTTTTTGACAATCCAGAACTGGAAAAATTCCTCTAGACTCACTGTCTTTGCCCCTCTCTGTCCCTGCTTCCCTTCTCTGGCTCAAACTTTTTCAGCAACTGCTGCTGCTCTCTGGAGAAATCGAGTTGCCCAAGGAAATCAATCTCAAGTATCACAAGTGTGTATCTCCATCTACCCATTGACTTTTTATAATTTCACTTTGGTACTCCAATGACCAAGATTAAATCTTAATCAATGGCTGAGATTATTTCTTAGTTGGTCCATGTGACTTTCTATAGAATTCTCACCTTTCTCAATTAATACTGATTAATTAACTAGATTTCCTAAGTTTAGACTTGGGGAATATTAAAATATTGGTTAATAATCTAATTGAGACACTTCTAGGTGGAATTTTCTGAAACGATTTATGGGTTATTAAGAACTCCAGTGTTTTAGCCTCTCCACAAAGTTTTGAGATTAGAACAACTCCGATGCTACGAAAACTAACAAAGCTTAGAAACACAAGAGTTCAAGAATCCATAAAAAGTTTAAGGAGAAAACACCTAGAGATGGCTTAATTAAGTTAATTAATCAGTAATTAAATTTTTCATAAGTCTTAGGGAAAATGATTAATTAACATGTATTAATTAAGAAAGGTGTTTTTCTCTAGAAAATCACATGGACCAACCCAGAAATCATCTTAATCGTTAATAAGGTCTTAATCATGGTCGTTGGTGAGCCAATGAGAGATTATAATAGTAGAATCAACATCAAGTGGAAGAAAAATTGCACACATTGAGGGTTTTTTCTCAGAGGGTTTCTAGTTTCAGTCTTGAAGGAAATCTGAAATTTTCATTTGTAGAGGCAGAACCAATAGCCCGAATTGTGCATTCCAGAAAGGAGTGCGAATTGTAGAGAAGGTAGCCAAGCAGGAAGAAGGAGATTCCTGTTTATTTTACCAGTTGTGAGTTTTGCAAAAATAGCCTCAGTAGGACTTCGTGATCAGAACAAATTAGATGGTGCATCCAACTATATTATTTGGAAGGCCAGAATGTCGTTCCTACTAGATGAGTTTGGTCTGAAGATGTACATAGAACGAGCTATAATCGTATCTACAGATCCACAACAATTAGAGAACTACAATAAGGAGATGGCGAAGGCGAAGCAATTGATCCTTGATGGAGTTTAGGATCATATAGTCTCACACTTAGAGGCCAAGAATACGAATAAAGAAATGTGGGATTCTCTTGTAACACTATACCAGAATCCTTTCAAGAATCGGAAGATGTTCTTGAAGGAAAAGCTAAGGATCACAAGGATGCAAAAGGGAGAAGGAGTTACCCCCTACCTCACTAGAATTCAGGATATCTGGAATGAGCTTGTCGTTGTAGGAGAGGCGCTACAAGAAGGTGAACTTGTGCATGTAGCTATCAATGGTTTCACCGAGGAGTGAGATACTTTCGTCCAAAGCATAACTGGACAAGATCAACTACCTAGATTGGATCGATTGTGGGATGAATTTATGCGGGAGGATACGCGGCTTACTCTAGTCAAGAGTAGTCTCGGTGGCAACAACAGAGGATCAAAAGGTGTGAAGGAGGAGGAGAACATAGCCTTTGCATCAAAGGGAAAGGAAAAGAAAGGTCCCAGTTAGGGACAAGGCTCACAAGGAGGAGAGAAGAATAAGAAGGACCTGTCAAAGGTCAAATGCTTTGGGTGTGGTGAGTTTGGTCACTATAGTACCCAGTGTCATCAGAGGAAGAAGGACAAAAAGGAGAAGCAAGGCAACAACTTCGACAAAGATTGATTTGTTCTCCTCCAAACTGGGGGAAGGTTTCGCTTTGTACGCAACTATACCTCGAGGTGGGGATACATTGAGCTCTATACTATAGAGTTGCGCAGAGATGGGCAGGGTCCATTGAGGTGAGCATCAGACAGGTGTTTCCTCTTGGATCATTACCCTTGCTATAGGAGCCCATAGTATTCAGTAGCAAATGGATCAATGTCAGATGGCGCAGTCAGTTCCCAAGGGACAATTGCAATACTAGTCGCAATTAGATGCTAAGGAGCACAGTGCAGTTGCAGTGCAGATAGACTCAGTGGGCAGTGCAAAGATTGATAGTAGTCAGAGACTCAAGAGACAGTTGTAGTCCATAGATACAGTTAATTCAATAGTCAATTGTTGTTCTCAGTTGCAATAGTTGTAGCAGTAATGGCAACATGAGATCAGATGCAACACAATGTAGAGTTGGCAACAATACACTTGTACAGTGCAGTGTTGGCAACAACACAAATGCAAGGTGGTTCAACTAAATTTGTGGCAGATGAATCAGAGTTGCACAGTAGTTGGTGGGAAGTGGCAGTTGCAATAGTTGTCAGACATCAACATGTATGGGATATGATGTTATGAGATAGAGATAACACCTTCCTCACTAAGAGGGAGTGTTGATTTTTGTAGCATCAGATAGATGTTCTAGTCTCAACTTTGGTAAGAGAAACTTAGAACACGAGTTCCAAAACCCATAAAAAGTTTCAAGAGAAAACACCTAGAGATGGCTTAATTAAGTTAATTAATCAATAATTAAATTTTTCATAACTTAGGGTAAATGATTAATTAACAGGTTTTAATTAAGAAATGTGAGATTTCTCTAGAAACTCACATGAATCAACCCATAAATTATCTTAGTCGTTGATGAGGACTTAATCATGGTTGTTGGTGAGCTAATGAGAGATTATGAGAGGAGGTCGTGTTGAAATTTGGTACCGGAGGACAGGTGGTTCCCTAAGGCTTTGATCTTTGGCCTAGGGAAAAGTGTCCAAAAGAATTTAATTTTTCTCCTAAAATGAATTTATAATTTTTATAAAGTCAAATCTAATTTAAAAGTGACTTTAAGTGATAAAGTTACTAAAGTCTAATTTTAAAGTGACTTTAATAAAGTCAATGTTAAATTAGAAAGGAAAAGTGACTTTGGAAATAAATGACTAAGTGGGTCTTTATTAAAGTGGGGTGAATTAAAAAATAGAAAGTGAGATTTAAATGAGCATTTAATTTCAGCCCTAATTCTCAATCTATTTCAGCCATTGGATTTAGGGATCACTCAAAAGTCACTTAGGGTTAGATTAAAGGAGGAAAAGGAGGAAAAGGTCATTCATTTTTTCATGAGCAGATTGAGAGAATGAGAGCAAGAGAGCAAAAGAGATTTTTGGACAGAGAGGAGGAGGTAGCAACTTGGCACACATTCCAAGGCAGCATTTTAGCAAATCCGTACAGTTGAGTTAGCACATAGTGAAAGACAGTATTTGGGCACGATTTTTTTAGCAAATCTGTACAATAAGTGCACAGATTTTGAGGAGGTCGTACAGTAGATTTTCAAGAGGCCGTACAACAGCTTTCAAGGAGGCAGTACAATAGTTTTTGTGGAGGCCGTACAACAAATTTGGAGGAGGCCGTACAACAGTTTTCAAGGAGACCGTACAACAGTTTTTTATGGAGGCCGTATAGCAGATTTGGAGGAGCTCGTACAACAGTATTGCTGTTCTGTCTTGCTGTTTGCAAGTTTTCTAGTTGGTTGTGAGGGACGAAAAACGAGATAAGTTGTAAAAGTTTGCTTGCTGATTTTTGCTGAATATTTCTCTTACTGTAAAAGCATTTTCCAGAAATAAGAAAGAGCTTTCCAACTGGTTTTCCCCAAGAGTTGTAGGGGGTTTTTCCAGGGTCACCTTGACCAAAAATCACTGTGTTTAAATGTTTTAAATGGCAGTTTGTACCTGCTGATTTTATTTTTGCATTTTCCAGCATTCCGTAAAATTTCCAGAATGTGTTTTCCGCAAAATTTATTTTTCAGTTGTTGAATGTATGGATATGGGAAAGGGCATTTAACGATTTTGGAGAAATAAGGTGAAACTGAAAACCGGGGTGGGAAATGAGAAATTTCTACATGGTATCAGAGCTTGAGTGTTGAAGTGCAGTTTGGGACAGCAAGGAGGAAAATTACAGCCTGCTGATTTTTCACTCTGAAAATTCCAGCACGCTGATTTTTCACAAACAACAATTTTATCTTTACTACAACAGTGCTATTTTTCAGTTTTAAGACAACAGGATGTCATTGGGATTGAGGGTGAAGGATAGGTTGGATGGGCATAGCAATTACAACGTTTGGAAGGAAAGAATGTAGAGTATCTTTGAGGAGGCAGAAGTCTGGGACATCAAGGTACATACTACACAGAACCCTGTTGTTGTGCCTACTGACGCTACTCAATTGGCTGCTTATAATAGAAAGAACAACAAGGGTAAGAGACTGATTCTAGACGGAGTCAAAGACCATTGCATTCCTCATGTGAGAGGAAAGAGAAATGCCCATGAGATGTGGACAACATTGTCCAATCTCTACCAGAGTACCAATGAGAACCGGAAAATGGTCCTGAAGGAGAAGCTGAAGACCATTAAGATGGGTAATGATAGCGCAACTAGATATCTCACAAAGATTACTAATGTGAGAGATGAGTTGGCAGCAGTTGGAAAGGTCATTCCACCCACTGAGTTGGTGCGGATTGCAGTGAATGGCCTCCCCCGTTCATGGATGAACTTTGCTGATAGGGTTTGTGCACGTGAGACCCTTCCCACATGGGAGAGGTTTTGGGATGATTACATTCAGACAGAGATCAGGAAAGGTCAGCTTGGGGCAGCCAAGCCAGTTGAGTAGGATGAGGATGTAGCACTATTGGCAGGAGGCAAGAAAGGCAAAGGGAAGAAGCAGGCTTCTACAAGCAATAGTGGGGGCAAAGGCAAAGGTAGAGGTAAACAGTGTAACGCATAGAAGGACTATGTACTTAGGCGGACTACAGGCGATGAGGGGCAGGATCCTTGAGGTACCTAGCCTCTTGGATTAGACCTTGCTACGGGAGCCCCGATGAGGAGTAGCAGGACTGGCTGAGTGGGTAGAGACGGATGCGGACAGAGCGGCAGAGAGAGTTACAGTGCAGGAGTCCCGAGACAACGTAGAGATAGCATGCTGCAACAGTGCAAGAGGCACAAGAGTGTTACACGAGTGTAGGAAGGCACACAGAGGTGTGCAACGGTGCGAGATGCAGGGATTTGTTGTAGCAGTGTAGAGGTCAGAGAGAAGGAGCACTTGTCAGCGACAGAGGGAGCTTCAGCATCAGAGGGTGTTTCATGCCCAACAGGGAGGTCAGTTGGGAGATCAGTTACTTACTTCTCAGTAATTAAGTTGCAGTGTAGTAGTGGGTAGCACGATGCAACATGATGAGAGGAAGTGCAGTGCAGACGCAGTGCTGGAAGGAAGTGTTGCGAATATAATTCATAACAACTAAATAAATAAAATAAACATAAATATTAAATAATTAAATATTAATTAGGTTAAATAGTCATTAAGTTAGGTGAAAAGGCATGTCTAAAAGACATGCCCATTCATGAAAGGTCACCTGCTGAGGTATAAAAGAAGGGCCTCATTGTAACATTCAAATCATCTTATATCAACTTATACATTTTATATATATAATAAATTATTACTATTAAATATCTCGTGTATTTTTAACAATTACATCTTCAAGCTATCAGTCTTCGTGTTTCAGCATAAGTTTTTATGCTTCAGTGGTATCAGAGCCATGGCACACGATATAATCATGTGGGCCTTTGAACGTAGTTCGCCGCACAATATGCCACTACATTCACATCTTGAATCCATGGAGAATTTTAATAAAATTCAAGAAGCATTTTAGCAATTAGAAAAATCATGTGCTGAAGCTACAATATGTTTTAAGGAGAGTTATGCAAAAATTGGTAATAAGGAGGATGATAGCAACAATGAAGAAGCGAAACAAGATCAAGATGAGGATTATCTTCAGAAACAAGGAGAGGTACAATATCATAACAATGAAGAAGATGTTGTCAATGAGAAATTATCATTCATGACCCCGGAACAAGAGTAGGCTGTTGTAGATATTGGCAATGAAAGGATATTAGATTTATCCTGGTTGGAAGAAGATGTTAATGAAAATCTTCCATCTGTGGCTCTTGAGAAAAAACAAGTTTTTGAAGATATGATGATTACTACTTCTGATTTTGATGATAAAAGTGAAGTGAAAATGGCTAATTCTAATAATGAAGAGGAAAATATGGGAAAGGAAACAACGACTCTGGTTGCCACCACATGGTGGAATAAATTGCCTCTGGATCTTCAAACAGAGATATTCTCTTCGGTGCCAGTTGAATTGGTGTATAGGTATCAAATCGTGTGCAAGCAATGGAACGACTTGATTTCATCAAACTATTTCATAACTAGGTATGGTGAGGTGCATATCAGGCAACAACCACAATTCGCTGTGCTCGATTTAAACCCAGAAAAGCCCTACATGTCTTTCTGCTTCGACATCATCATGAATAAGCCAGTTAGACCTTGGAGCTACTACACATATTTTCTCTGATCCCTTATGGTTATAATGGTAGGCAACATAAACATCGTAGACTATGTCGATTCACTGGTTCGCTGGATCATAGATGATATTCGGATCCCTCAAGATACCAGCGCCCTTGAGGAACATATAATTGTACTTTGTTGCAATTGCGAATATAGTAGCGACAACATATCCTTGTTGCATTCTGTGGAAGGATTCGACAGGCTTCTGGGAGTGTTGGGCAGGGATTTTAATGATAATGGGATTAGAAACTGGCATGGTATAGATGAAAGTTGGGAAACCCAAAATTTGTGCCGAGAGATATTTAAACTATTGGAGATTTTAGTGTTTGGTTCACGCACTACCGTACATTCTTTCTGAGACATTGTGTGGCATCATGTGTATGATTTACTTCGAGGGCAGTCTCTAGAGTGACAAGGATAGAATTGTGCGCATCTTGCACTCAATGGTTTTGGTCCATGCCTCCTACGATCTGTGGATGCCTTTGTTCCATGCCTACTACGATTTCATCAGACACCACTTGGATGATCCATTATTACGGAGTAGGGAGCTCTTCCTGTGTGCAGATGTTACGGGTTTGTTTCTTCTGCGAGATTACTACGTTCCCACAAGTACTTCATACCCTTTGTCTCATGCGCTTCGTACAATTGTATCTCGAATTTATGAGGCATGTCGATACGAGGGATTTGAGAATGAAGAATTTGTCGAAGAATATGCTGTCTCGGAGAAAGTTATGAAACTTCTGTGTTGGCTTTGTGTGAGATATGAATTCACGGCAATTTTGGAACTTGGTAGCAACGAATGTGGGATGATGGCGCAAATCACAAAAATTTTAAAGCATGCCCTCTTGCATTGGCCACCGAGTGCACGATCATTCAATGCTAGGCACCTACTGTATGTGTTGGTGATGGCTAAATACATTTATGAGTGTCCAGGCGAGAACTTTGTTCCAGGTCTCGAAGATGTGAAAGTTGTTCCGGATTTTGCCATGAGCGATTTGGCTTTTTGCTACCTCTTCAAAGGCCGTCCGAGGATGATGGAGTTGACAGACCATTCCATGGAGAACGAAGCTTTTTCGGATTCCATAAAAAGGTCAACGATGTAGCGTGACCATTGAATGATGTCGGTTGGGTGAGTATGGGGTTTATAAAAAATGATATATAAATTATATAATTACATATTAATTATAACTTTAATATAACTTATAATAATATATATATATAATATATATATATATATATATATATTATTTGTTAATATATTTATACCAAATAAGATATATATATATATATTATTAAAAAAAAAAACCTGACTCAAATAGATTACCAGCGAGCCAACAGTGGCGGAGACCTTCCACCTCATATGCCGAGACGAGAACAACAAAAGACATTGCCAGCATTAAAGCTTTGAGGACAAAGCTTCCAAAGGAAGAGGCTATGTTATGAATATAATTCATAACAATTAAATAAATATAAATAGTAAATAATTAAATATTAATTAGGTTAAATAGTCATTAAGTTAGGTGAAAAGGAAAGTCTAAAAGGCATTCCCATTCACGAAAGGTCACCTGCTAAGGTATAAAAGCAGGGCCTCATTGTAACATTCAAATCATCTTTTATCAACTTATACATTTATATATATAAGAAATTATTATTATTAAATATCTCATGTATTTTTAACAATTACATCTTCAAGCTATCAGTCTTCGTGTTTCAGCATAAGTTTTTATGCTTCAAGAAGGACCAACAGCAACACGGATGCAGAGGGAGCTGTTGTACATATGCAACAGTGGCAGTGGTAGAACCATTGGCAGTAGTACAGGATGCAACAATGCAGAGGATGTTTGGCCGGAAGGCCTAGCATCAGCACAGGTACCGATGCCGGATGATCAAAGTAATACTCAGTGAGGAGTATTGGTAGAGCACAGTCCTTGCTAAGAGGGAGTGTTGATTTGGGGTAGCATCAAATGTGCTTTAGCTACGAAATTTGGTGGAGAGGTTGGGGCACATGATATCTCCAATACCCAGAAAGGGTTTGGACATATTCTAAAAAGATAAGGAGATATTAAAATAATTAATATTTTTAATGGAGTCCTTAAGTCTAAACTTAGGGAAAATAAAATATTAATGTGTATCAATATGAATCTGTGTTAGAGTGGTCCAAAAGACATGGATCGAGCCAGATCTAATCTTAGCTGTTGATTAGGGACTTAATCTCAGCCATTGATATGTCAACGAGAAAAGTATAAGAGGAGGCTTGAGGGTCACTTGGAGAATACATGAGAGTGATCAGCGGTTCTATTCTCTAGAGCGAGGTTTGCTAAGAGAGATAGAATCAATGATCATGAGAGCAACTGAGGGGCATTGAGTACAGAGAGACAGAGAGGCAAAGATAGTGTCGGGATAGCAGCAGAGGACCCAGAGAGAGAGACGCAGGAGCAGCTAGTGTTCATGCAGGGCCACGCAGAGGCAGCTAAGTGAGGCACAGAGCACGAGAGGGGCCAGCATAGTTGACGCAGAGGCTCAGAAAGCTGACACAAGGCCTCCTGGGGCTGACACAGGCCAAGATAGGCTGACGCAGGGCCAACACTGGGCTAGGAGACGTTGATGCAGTCTAGATTGGGCAGACGCTGGGGTTTTTGGGGCAGATGGGTGCTAAGTAGCTGCCAGAAGGATTATCCAGGGTTTCAACCAGTGGATTTGTGAGAAATCGAGAGGTATTAATATTAAGGAAATTCTCTGTTGGGTAGGCTAGTTTTGACACCCAGATTGTACTCTAATATTGCTTAATAAGAAAACCCTTGGATAGCTGCACCGGTTTTCCCACATTGGGTTTTTCCGAGGACATTAGTCCAAAAATAATGGTGTCATATGGTGTGTTTGTTCTTGTTTCTTTTAGTCGTTGATCTGTAATATGTTGAGTATGCACTAGTGTTTATTTTCAGTATTTACATTGTAAATAACTTGTTAAGGAAAAATAACAAGTAGGTAGGAATAAATCAGATAAAGTGCATGGAGGGTTTCTAACTGAGTAAATTTAGAAACTTCAACATGCGGATCCTCCAATGATGAAAAACTAGATAGTATTTTCTTTTATTAACATAGTTTCATATTGGTAACCTTCATTTCCCCATGTGCTTTCGGATGAAAATGCAGATCCTCCAATGCTGAAAAGCTAGTACAAAATCTATTTCTTTTCCTTTTTCAAATTGGGACCTCTTTTTTGCTGAGACGGGGTTTATTTGGACATTGTTTTCTAAATTGCTTCCTGTCCCAACATTTATAGTTATAGTGTTGATCTAGCTTGCACAAAAGGATGAAACCATAAGCCAATGATTTAGAGGACATATATAGCATTTATGAAGGTAGTTTTAGTCATCACTTTTAGCATCAGTTGAATTTTATCAACAGAAAGGATTGATGCATGGTATTAAAAATACTATTCTTTTAAATCAAGAAATCACCCATAGTTTTGACTGCAAATGCATAGTTATTACTTGAGAGAAGAATTTGGATTTATTTGAAACAGATTTATATAATCTTTTTAAAGGAATTTTCATTGATAATAGTTAGATGTATTTGTATTTATATGACTTGCAGTATAGGAATAGCTAGTGGCATAGGCTCAGATTTTCCGTGCCCTTGTAAAAAATGGCTCGAAGATATGGGAATTGATTCAAGTGGACTCCTGATGTGGTCTTTGCCGACATTGAGAGCTTGGCAGGTGAGAGATACATTTAAGACGGAACAATGTATTGAATAAGTTAGTTGATTTGAAAATGTAAGCAGATTTACAGAAAAGAAAATTGAACTAAACTCTTCTACTCTGATAGTTTGTTGTTAGAAGCAACACAATATGATGCTTTAACCTTCTTTATTAGGTTTTTTCAAGAATATGATTATCTTCATACTCTAGTACTCAGAGCTATGGCTATGCAATTGTCTTTGGGCAGATCTTGGAACTAGATGGGCGAAGAACCCAGGTGCATAAATAACAGTTGAACTTTACATTTGCATTATTTCCTTGCTATCAGGTTTTCAATCGAGATGGAGATTATTTTGATTTAAATGCTGATTTTTGTCTCATTATGTTTCTTCCTAATCATATATTGTGGTGTTTTTCATTATCATTTTTGACAATGATCACATTCCTTAACAATTAAGATCTTAGGGTCAAAGCGATTCAACTGCCATAGTGGGGCTTCAAATATTATATTAGCATACAAGCTATGAAAAATCATTTATAGTTCAGTAAAAAATTTCATTCACCATTGATAATGTGATTTTGACTTCTATTGGTCATCAAATGGATACTTCTATGTTAGTTTTGGATCTTTATGTCATTTGGTGGGTTGCCATTAATATGGAAATGACTTGTAAGATTCCCTTTTGAATAAACTTGTTGATGGAATGAGTAGGCTTGGTTAGTCTAAAGTTCAGCACAAAAGATTCTCCATTAGCTTGAGTTCCTTTGATATGTTTATAGGACAGATTCGAGAGCATCACAAGAGTGGTTAGGGCATAAGCATCCCTGTCATTTCTCACTTATTTGTGAACTGTTCCTTTCCTCGGAAAATTCCCATCGATAACTGAATATCTGAAGTGGCCTGTCTAGCTTCATTTTCTAGAATTATTTTGGCCTAGTATTATATCTTTGTTGTTGGGAAGTATATAATGCCAGAAGTTTTATTCGGTCTTACAAATTGCATTTTTGTCATCCTTGTCTCCCTAATTTTTCTCATTTTTAGTTTCTTCCTTGGTTATGATTTATAATGTTCTGAAATTATTATTCTTTCATTGTTTCAGAATTTTCAAACAGCCATTGGTTGTCTTGCTCTTATATATTTCAATATTTTGGTTGGAATTGTGACTGGCCTGTTGTTGCCTGGATTGTCAGGCACCACAACAACGCTTAGGATGGGGGCTGTCACACTTATCCCCTCCCACTCTGTTCTAGTTGTCTCCCAATAGTAGGCTATGGGGGGTAGTCCATATGGAATGAGATGAAGGAAACAAGTTAAAGTTGGAAACCAACTTGTTTGGGAGACAGGATGAGTGGCCTAACCAATTAGTTGAATTTAAGCAAGGTTATTAATTCAATTATATTTTAGAGTATGATACCGGTGCCTTAATGGAGTTACAAATTCTTGCTTATAGTAAATTGAAACCAAATGACTGGATGGACACACACTGCTTGAGATGATTGACTAACTTAAGGATGTGCAAACCCTATGACCTACATTAGATGCAATGATCTTGGTTAAGGTTAATTATATGCCTAGACTAAGTGTAACCTTCTCTTAACTATTTTGAAGCTAGGCTCCAAGGTAGGTTGTGGGAAGAAGGCCAATAGGAAGCAAGCTAGGGCCTGATTAACAATACCTTCTATTGTGCTCCTATCACCTGATGCCTCCGATGCTGCAGAGATTGTGGCTCTGACGATTGCAAGGTCACTGTGTTAACCACCGAAGAGTTTCCAAGGCCCCTTAAGCTAAGTGAAAAGGGTTGCCCTATGTTTCTATCAATCTAACTTATGCTAGGAGGTAAATTATTAATGCAATCTAGACTTAGTATGCTTGATGGAAGATGATGAGTGAAATTTGTCTTAAATTAAGATTGTTTTATGTTGCTGAAGTATTTTGTGAATTAGTCTTAAAGAAAGAATATGTGAATTAGTCTTAAAGAAAGAATACTTGACGATATTTAGGTACAATCTTAAGAAAGATAAATGCTGAATGATACAAGTGTCAACTTCAACAATATTCCACAAGATGCCAAATAACCAACGAACTTGAGATGCCAAATACTTAAGATAAACACATCAAGATGTCAAAATTCTTATGATTATGACAATTATCCAATGATTTCCACCAATTAGATACACAAATGAAACAAGTTATTTCAATACCACTTGAGAGCAATTTATGTAATTAAAACAAAGATCTGAAATGTGCTTAAAGAGTGAGTTTATTAAATGTGAACACACTTTGCAGCATATAATCTCACAAGGAAAACCAATATTACTCACTTACACAATGTCAATATTAGGAACAAGTAACAAAAATATAGAGCTACGAAAATACTTGTGTACTTTATGTTCCAATGATTCTTTTATGAGCAGTAAATGCCTATTATGATAGCAATAAAAGATTTTATGACAGCAGTAAAAGATTTTATAGCAGCAGTAGGTAAATTAGCTTAGATGCCAAATTCGAAGTGCGTATTGTGAAATTTTTATCTATTGCAACTATTGGAAATTATTCTTCTAACTGAAAATTTAACTATGAAGTTTATTTTCTACGGCAAACAACAAATAAAATCACAATTTCAATTTTCACCATAAAAATACTGCGGAAAATAAAATACTGGAAACTAAGAAATTCTAGCACATACGCAAGAATTTTTATACAATTATTTTTGGACATATGTCCACAGAAAAACCCAATGCAGGAAAACCGGTGCAGCAGATGAGGGTTTTAGTATTATTCTTCAACAACAATTCCGAGTACAATTATTTAGATGCCCAACTGGAGATCTAATCTGAGAAAAACACTGACAAAATCTAGTGAAGAATTTTCTCTCACCCCACAACTATTTTCTGCCTCCGAAATTACCTCCCCAGCCTCTGCGCTAAGCTTCCCGCATGACCCTCTGCCTAGAGCTTACGCTGGCCCTTGAGAATTTCGGCCTTCCTTTGCCTCTTCTAGAGACTGGAAACTTTCCTCCCAGAATGCTACTACCCTCTTCTTCAACGTGCTATTCTCTGTTGAGCCACTGCTACTGAGAAAATTGAATTGCTTGGGCAACTGAGTATTTGCACTGGTGTATTCTCCATCACCACATCGATCTCCTTTTATAATCCATTGTTGGAGCACCAATGACCAAGATTAAAACTTAATCAATGGCCAGGATCATCTCTGGATCGATCTGTGTGAGTTTCTAGATGATTCTTACCTTATCTTAGTTAGTACTGATTAATTAACCATATTCCCTAAGTTTAGACTTAGGAAATATTTAGAAATCGGTTATAATCTAATTGAGATACTTCTAGGCAGAATTTCCAGAAACGATTTTTGGGTTTTTGAGATCTCATGTATTCTAGCATTTCCACCAAATTTCGTGGCTAGAACACATCCGATGCTACGAAAGCTAACACTCCCTCTTAGTGAGGAATGTGTTCTAGTGTTGCACACCCTGCCACACCACTCTCTCTGTATCAACTCCTGTCACATTGCTAATGTCTGGCTGCTGCTGCTCAGCAACCACTGCGCAACTCTGATATACGCCGCATTTGTGTTGTTGCTGGCCTTGTACTGCTGTCAACACTGCATCTGCACTGCAACTCCCTCTCATCTGTGGCTGCTGCAATTGAGAATCATCCAAGGTAATTTGCCTCTGCTACTCAAAACGGGTTCTCCACCATACCCATCTGTTCTCTGAAATAGATGAACTTAGCTCTTCCTAGAGCTTTCGTGAGTATATCTGCAACTTGCACTTTTGCTCTTCCTAGAGCTTTCGTGAGTATATCTGCAACCTGCACTTTTGTGGGAACATATTATAGCTGGATTGCTCCACGTTGTACACAATCTCTGATGAAATGACATCGAATATCTATGTGTTTTGACCTGTCTTGAAACACTAGATTCTCAGAGAGCTTTATGCAACTATGGTTATCAGTTATCACAATAGACACTGGTCGCCTCCATCTTCTACCTGAACAGGCTCACTAGTAGCTTCCGAAGCCATGTAGTTGTACATCATCTCCTTGGGTATATCTTAACCCATACTCAACTGTGCCATGCACATACCTCAGAATGTGTCTTGCTGCTGCCCAATGTACCCTCTTCGGTTCTACCATGAACTGACTAAGGGTGTTGACTGCGAAGCAAATATCTAGCCTCATATTGACTGGATACATAAGAGGTCCAATAAGTTGTCTATAAAAGGTGGGGTTGACATCCTTGTCATTTGATGCATCTATCTTTTTCTAGTTGGTGATCATGGGCATAGACATGGGTTTGTAATCTTGCATTCTGAACCTCTTCAGAATATCTGTAATGTACCTTCCTTGTTTAAGGAAGATCTCCCCATTCTTTTACCATATTTCCAATCCTAAGAAATAGTGCATCAAACCCAAATCCTTCATGTCGAACTCTATTGCCAGGTTCCTCTTGCAGTCCTCTATGAGCCTTGATGATCTTGTCAAAAAGAGATCATCCACATACAAAACTAGAATTTGTGGCTCACCCTCTACCATCAAACATTAAAGGTTGGGATCTGCGTCACTCTTGACAAATCCCATCTGTTGCAAATAGTTGTCAATCCTACCATTCCATGCCTTGGGAGCTTGCTTGAGTCCGTATAGAGCTTTCTTCAGTTTGCACACATGAGTGTGCCTCTCATGTGTCTCGAAGCCCTCTGGATGTTCTATGTACACTTCTTCCTCTATCACCTCATTCAAGAAGGCTGCCTTGACATCCATCTGGTGAATCTTCCATCCCATCTGAGCTGCTAGGGATATAATTGACTGGATAGAAGTGTATCTGGCGACTGGGGCGAAGGTCTCCTCATAATCTATCCCTTCCTTCTGTGCGTACCCCTTTTCCATGAACCTAGCCTTGTATTTCTCCACACTGTTGTCTACAGCATATTTGATCTTGTAAATCCATCTAGAACCTACAACTGATCTGTCTTTCGGTCTTGGCACTACCTCCCAAACATCATTCATCATGATATAACTATACTCTTATACCATGGCATCTACCCATACCTGATGTTGTGTGGCCTCCTAAACGCTGGTAGGTTCTGCAACCTGAGCCACCAATGCTTGGTATCTGTCAGGTTGTCTGCGCTGTCTTTTGTTCGTTCTAGGATTTCCAATAAACTCCTCTGCATCTCTCAACGTTTGACGAACCTCTCTGTTGGTTCGACCACTAATTGTGGGAGGTTCAACCATCTCCTCCTCATCTTGCCTCTGCTGCTCCATTTGTTGAGAACTCCCCAGATTTCTTGCACCTGAGGAAATACTGTATTGGTCACAGTACTCGATCCTTGTGACTGTCCTCTTGCCTATCCCACTGGCTTCCCATGTGGCTGCCCCTATTGTTGGACCAAAGGAGCTTCTGCTGATTGATTCTGATCACATGTAGGCATCTCACGAGATCTCCTGAAAGCTCGGTCTTCCATGAACTTCACGTCTCGCCTTACTACAATCTTCCTATTGTTAGGAGTGTAGATTCTGTATGCCTTTGAGGGTTCGCTGTGTAGACCCTACCGCCTATATCTACCTACAAGTCAATGAGAAAAGCCTTTAACCCCACAAGGTGTGGTTGGTGGCAGGGAACTCAGAGAAGGGGTTGTCACACTGAATCCCTTCTCTCTTTGTTTAAGCTATCTCCTAGGTTAGCTAAGGGGGGTGGTCCCTAATGAAAAGTTAAGTTAAAAAGAAATGTGAGTTTCTAGGAGAATTGTTAGAGCTAAATAGATTATTTCTTTAATATTTATAAGCAAAAACTGATATGAGCAATAACCATCGTAAGATAAACATGAAATACATAAACAACCAGTGCCTTCCAAGTATTTGCTCTCTAAAAAATGAAATTGTATTTTGTTTAAAACAAAAGTAGAATGCTTAAAAAATTGAAAGCAAAACAATCTTAAAATGAAGACTAAGATGACATGAAATAGTCAAAATGATAATCTACAATTAGTGTACAAGAACTAGATCAAGACATGCAAGTAGAACTCCATACTTGTCTAGTTAAAACAATGTTCTAGGTAGAAAATAAAATCCTTGAAAGCACAAGATATTGATCAAAAAAATATTTAATTTAAATTTATGCGATCTTAATAAGCTAGAGGAAATGAAACTCCCTCTTTCAAAATCGTTTGATGAGATCCTTGAGGCAAACCGATTGGGTCTTTATATTCTTGATCTTGGGAGTTAATTCATCTATTGGAGAGCTACCCCACACCCAAGTAAATCCTTCAACCAAATCTAAAGATCTCTACACACTTAGAAAAAAATGCCAGCAATCATAAGGGATTAAATTATACAATGGAGGAGAAGGCTAAAGATTTCACCAAAAATCTTCTAGTGCTCATTTTCCTAGAGTATTTCTCTAACCCAAAAAACCATACAAGATAGCTTGCATATGTTAATCCAAACAAGTGGCAAAATGATAACTAGCATAGTCCAACATACATGTAGAATGTAAAACACAAAAGTTGAAATAACATCACCTCAAAAAATGGAAGGAGAACACCAACACAATAGTACCCCAAAGTCTCTTTTATTATATGAAAGATGAATACAAAATCCAGCAGTCTCCGCAAGCCCCACAACTCGTTCTAAAGCTGATCAAATGAGAGCTCAAGACTCCTATAAATAAGAAAATGGGAGATGATCCCAAGGAAAATTCCAATGACAAGTGGAGATGGATTGACAATCCCAATGTAGAAAATCAAATCACAAGTGGAAAGATGACTGGCTGTAGGTGGAAACCTTGACTCCTTGACTGTCCATCGAATATCTTCAAATCTGCTGTGTGTTTTGCTGTCTCTAAACTGCTGTTGACACCTCAAAAAGTCAAGCCAAACAACTGTTGTGTAAGATGTTGCAGAAGATCTCCATGTCGCTGTTATGGTGATTGTGTGGAGGCTTTCAAACATGTGCTACTTACATGCATGTATGTAAAAAAGTAGATATGAGAGGAGATATCTTCCTCCAAACCTGTGTTTAATTTTCTGCCACATATACTTGTCTTTTTTTTAGCTGCGTGTGTACTAAAGTCTTCTTTATGCGCTCTCTAGCAGGCTGAATTCGCTGTTTAAATTGGCAGCATAGCCCCCCTTGTTGGTTGTCAACTACATGTGTTACAATGTGTGCCAATGAATGGGGACAAACTGTTTAACACATGGCGGTGTTGTCCCCCACTAATCCATAAGTCTCTAGCTCTACGTATGCTTCTTTAACATCCTGTGCATTCGTTGAAATTGGCTGATGCGTACTCCACTAACAAATTGCCAATGTGTGATTTTAAGTGGGGACAAGATTTGCCATGTCACTTTTATTGTCCCCCCTTAACTTTGGAACTAGTTTAATGTGTCCAACTTTAATATTTTGAGTTTCTCGTCCTTTTGAAATAAATCACCACTTTTAACAATTTGATGTGGCTCATAAACTCAATGTGGGCCCTCTTTGACTTTATTTGACTTGGAACTTTGACTTTTTTTGTGGCTTCATGTGGTGGGCTCCACATTGCTGCTATATCACCCTTGACTCTTTACATAATTTCCATGTCAAAATTTGACTTATTTTGACTTTGGAAAGATTTATAAATTTTTCCAATTATTCATTATTTTGATTTTTTTCCTCATTTTTGCTACTGTCATTTGAAAAATCGGCTTTTGAGGGATTATAAGTCATTTTTTGACTGTCAAAGTGGGTCTTAAAATAATGTCGGGCTCCTGAGGATGAATTTCAAGTAGTCACATGCCCCAGACATTTCCTAAGGCCACTTATTTATACCATTACATAGAAAATAATTAAAAAATATCGGTTTGTGGGAAATTTTTAATTATTAAAAAATCCTACTTAGACTTAGCCAAATTCCACGAAATTTTTTGTGTGACCTAGTATGGTAATATACATCGACTTTAGACACTAAGATGTGTTAGGGGCTTAACCTTCAAACCGTCACCCCAGCTTTGGGGTAAAAAATGAGTGAAAAACCCATAAAATTATCTACCTCTGAAAAAAAGGGATAATTAACTGGATAAAAAAAACACTCCAAGGTGTACTCGTTTGCTAATCGAGTCCCAACATCCTAGGCCTGTTACAGATTCAAAAACTCATCATTGCTAGTATCACTTATTACAATTCCCCATAGGGTGTGAAATCTGAGTACAAGAAAGATGATGAGAAGATAGAAGTAGAGTTAAAAAACTCTGTTGATTGATGATATCTGATGGTACAAGTGTTTTCTGGATCATCCTTGGGCATGGAGTCTTCATATAATCATCAGGTGCCACTCTAGTGGTCAACATTTGGCTCCATATGGGGATGCATGCTAGATACAAAGTGATAGTGTGCAAGAACCTGGAATCTGCATCAATCGACAAAAGACATATATTAACAGTATCCATTCAAAATATCATCAAATGAAATAAAGTACAGAAACGAAGAAATGGAAATTTATTGCAAGAGCATAAATGACAATTTATTCATGAAATTAAACTAATTAAACAAAAATGACATGAGATAGGGTTAGAAATATGATACAAAAGGATGCCCCATGGCACCAGATATTTTCTTTGTAGAAAAATTTGAGCAGTTGGCTGTTCACAGGTAACTCGAGTGGTTCTCCATCCAAAGTGCTTAAATTGTAGGAATTTTGTTTGACTACTTCCCTGATAATGTATGGTCCAAGGCACAAACTGTCAAACTTACCATGATTTCCTGACTTTTCATTCCTGTGATCCCATAACAAAACCATATCACTATTAGAAAACGTTCTATTCCTAGATGATTTGTCAAAATTTCTTTTTACTTTAGATTGACTTTTACAACAATGCTCAAATGCTCTTTTTCTGGTTTCATCCAACTCTACAATTTGGTCAATCCTGCATTGCACAACATCTTTATCAGATGTAAAAAATTGTAGCAATTGGTAAGCTGGTAACCTCAAATACACAGGAAGGTTAACATACAAGCCATAAACTAACTCAAAGGGACTCTTTCCAGTGCAACTCTTCTTTGTAATCCTATCAACCCATAAAACATATTTAATTTTACTATCCCATGCCCATTTGTTATCCCCTACTATCTTCTTGATTATGGTTATCAAATTCTTATTACTAGACTCTGCTAAGCCATTACCCTGAGGATAGTAGTTTGATGAATGGGATAAAACAATGCCATACTTGAAGCAAAATGATGAGAATTCAACAGAGCTAAAAGCCTTGGCATTGTCAGCGGTTATCTTGGCAGGGACACCAAAACGAGTGATAATCTTATTTTCAAGAAAATCTATCACTACTTTGTCAGTGGCGTGTTTGTAGGGATGACCTCTACCCATTTAGTAAAATAATTAGTGGCAGTTATAATCCATGAGTAGCCATTATCGAATTTTCATTAAATTTCCCTATAAAATCGAGCCCCCAATGTTGAAAGGGAGCCTCCACGACCACAGGTTGAAGAGGCAAAGTGGCTAACTTCTGTTTCCCAGTGAATAGGTGACAAGCTTGGCAACCTCTAACATAATTGTGCACATCAACAAAAATAGAAGGCCGAAAATAACCAGCCCTCAAGATTTTGTGGGTAGTAGTCTTCGCAGCATAATGCCCTCCACAAAATCCTGATTGAAACTCAGATAGAAGCTTTTTGGCTTCAACTTCATCAACACACCTAAGTATTACCCCCTCCGGATTTTTCCAACCCAGACCATCCTTCATAATGGAATATTTAGTTGTTCTAAGCCTTATTGCTCTTCTCTTATGGCCAACTAAATGGTTAGGACATGATAAATTTTGCAAATAATAAATAATGTCTTTATACCATTCAAGTTGATCCAATCTTTGAAGTTCTATGAAGTTAATTCCAAATCATTTTGACAAATCATTCCTATCACTTTCTCATTTCCTTCAGTCAAGATTTTGGCCAATCCCTGGCCTTTCACAAGCTTTGTTAATTTTAGGTATGTTCTATGCTTAGAGCAATTTATTTCAATTTTCACAGTTAGCTCCATGTATTTTCCATATTAGCAATCACATCAGCATTAAAGTAAACTGCAGATAGAACATAAACATAAATCGCAAGAGACAAGCCAAGACAAGAGGACACAAGATGTGGTGCTAGCCAGGGAAAAATGCCAATGTGGGGAAACCATTGATCAATTCTTCTTATATGTTCTTCAATAGTTCAGCGGAGAGAGAGATATAGTATGTTTACAACAGAAGTCAAGCACTTACGTAGATAAGGGCATAGATCATCTTTAAGAAGATGATACATGAGATCAGTTGAAGACATGTTGCTTCAACTGATTCTCCAAGGTGACTCCATCTATTGTTGAGCTGCATTTCGTCATCATGTTGCACCTCACCGCGTTGCACCATGCTGCACCCATCATCACTATGCCACATCTCATCACGCTTCATTAATCATGACTGTACCCATCACTGTACTGCATTATGTGCCATTGCTGCACCATGTTGCCATCCTGACCTATGTGTTGGTTGCACCTTTCTTGCTTGTTGTCCCTTGCTTGCTTGTTGTCCTTAGCATGCTTGCTGTTGCATGCTAGTTGTCCCTTGCATGTTAGCTGTAACATTGCATGCTTGGTGTATTTGCTGCTAAGTACCATACAAGTGTCCCAATGTTAGTAAGTTGTCCCTTGCATGTTGCTCTCCTTCGGAGATAGATGTTCCGACTGTTCCGGCATTTCTGGCAGTTCTGGCTGTTCTCGGCAGTTCCGACAGTTCTGTTTGTTTGCGATAGTTCTAGCAATTCCCGACAGTTCTGACAGTTCTGGCTTTTCCGACTTTTCCGGCTTTTCTAGCAGTTCCGACTTTCTTGGCTTTTCCGGCAGTTTCGGATTTTCCAGATTTTCTAGCTTTTTCGGTAGTTCCAGCTTTTCCGACAGTTCCAGCTTTTCCGACAGTTCCGACTTTTCCAGCAGTTCCAACTTTTCTGCTTTTCTGGCAGTGCTGGCATTTCTAGTAGTTCCGATAGTTTTGGCTTTTCCTACAGTTCCGGCTTTTCCTGCGTTTCCGACAGTTTTGGCTTTTCCGACAGTTACGGCAGTTCCGGCAATTCCGGCTTTTCCGGCAGTTTCAGCTTTTCTGACAGTTCCAGCTTTTCTGGCTTTTTAGATAGTTCCGGCTTTTCCTACAGTTCCGACTTTTCTGGCAGTTCCCGACAGTTCTCGCTGTTCCTGGTAGTTCCGGCAGTTCCAGCTGTTCCAGACAGTTCCGACAGTTCCCGACAGTTCTGGTAGTTCTCGGTAGTTCCTGCTTTTCCGACAGTTCCGACTTTTTGCCTTCTGGATCAGGGCAACGTTATCCCTTAGGATCTCTCCTCCTACTAAAACCCAAAGACAAGTAGAGAGAGGAAGAGATCCCAAGTGTGTGTTAAATGACTTGAAGGCCACTTCTATTTATACAAAAACGTTGAGCACATGTGGGGTTTATTTGGTTGCTGGCCGACCTTGATGAATTGTCTTATAACACAAATAAATTCATAACTCCATGAATACTTATCGGAATCAGATGATCTTTAGATCAATCCTACACCTCTCAATGTGAGGGATCCAAGAAAAATATTAGCTGCCATAAATACAATGACCCACATGGAGTTTGGCCCTAGTTGCCAATTTTAACACTCTCTCAACTAGGGAGAACTCCATCCGCTGATCCATATGTTCCGCTGTACCATCTTTGCCATTAGTGCCCTGCACTGCTCTGCTCTGCTCTGATCTGCTGAGCTCTGCTTTGCTCTGCTCTGCTGAACCATGAAGAAGAATTGATAGAGAATGTCTCATACCATTCTCTACTGACCCGAAGTCAGTTTCATCTGAAGAGAGTGTGTCACATCACTCTTACTGACCTGAACTCAGTTTTATTGATCCCAGATCAATATCACAAGAGAGTGTCTCAATCCATTCATACTGATCCCAGATCAGTTTCATTGATCCCAGATCAATGTCATAAGAGTGTCTCAAACCATTCATACTGATCCCATATCAGTTTCATTGATTCCAAATCAATGTCACAAGAGAGTGTCCCAAACCACTCATATTGATCCCAGATCAGTTTCATTGATCCCAAATCAATGGAAGTCATCCTAGCATAGGGAGTACAGTAGATACAACGATGCGTCCATCAATAGAACTATTATGGTCCCTATCCTCATTTCCCTGCTCATTGATGAGATGAGAAGTACTTCCCATGAGTCCCAAACTGCGTGGGTATGATGCCTCGACAAGAGAATTAACCATCTTGTCCACAAGAGAATGAATCATCCTATCCAGTGGATGCCACGAAGAACTAATCATTTGGGCCTACAGGAGAACTAATCATCCTGTTCCACAGTTGCCACGGGAGAACTAATCATCCCGACCCACAGGAGAACTAATCATCTTGTTCCACAATTGCCACGGGAGAACTAATCATCCCAGCCCACAGGAGAATTAATCATTCTGTTCCATAGTTGCCACAGGAGAACTAATCATCCCGGCCCACAGGAAAACTAATCATCCTGTTCCACAGTTGCCACGGGGTGTCACAGGGGAAGGTTGAACCTGTCATCCTATACATAGTGCACCACTAGGGGAGGGTGAGTCGCCCTGTGGTCGTATGTTGCTCCAGTAAGTACCCCAAGCCCCCCAGAGCTCCCAGAGCTTAATGCATGCAACATGCAGGACCCTTATAAGGTCTCTCAACGACTCCAAGTCATTCGACAAAGTCACAGATTTGACCTTTCCCCGGGGTTTTGACAAAATGTTTGCGACCTATACATTAGTCTCAATGCGATGTAGCCTCCTCGCTCATCGACTTACCATATCCCAGATAAGATAGTATCTAATGTTATCTGCTGGAGCAATCATCGAATACGAGATTCCTCAATAATTGAATCACACCTCTGGTTGTCACAGAGTCACATTGGTATTCATCATGTTTACAAACAGCTCACTTAAGAGCTTCTGCAACCATGCAGCTTCACAAGAGATCATACTCGTAGTTATGTATTCGGTCTCGGCAGCGCTTATAGCAACCGACTTTTGCTTCCTGCTCATCCATGATATCGAGTAGAATCCAAAGAGAACGAGCACTGAGAAGTGCTCTAGTGATCCTCCACACTGCCTATCCAGTCAGCATTCGAATAATCATGTAGTTTCATATTTCCGGCAGTGTATCTCAATCCATGAGAGATTGTGCCTCGAAGATATCTCAGAAGATTCTTGGCACCAATCTAGTGAGGCTCAACCAAATATGAGCTTACCATGCTAACTTCAAAACATATGTTTGGAGAGAAGTTCACCAACAACATCAACGTGAATGAGTTTATGAAACTCAGAGGCATTTCCCAAATCTGGTTCGACATCACTACCATATAACTTCTGAAAGTTAAGATCCTCGAGGTAGTCACAGGCTTGCAGTTTATCATTCCACATCCGGAATCCAACTCCCTCTTACTTTTGCAAATGAGAGGGTCCGCACCTGTTAGAAATAGGTCGTCCTCATAAGGTGCCGGTATGAGAGGTCTATCATCCACAACCTTCGGGTAATGGTTTGGATCGGTTTCACTCCTAGTGAATCGCAGCTTCATCAAACAGCTATCAATTCTCTCATACTACGCTCGAGGTGTTTTGCTTCAAGCCATAGAGGGCTTTCTTCCACCTGTATACATGAGATTCCCGATCATGAATCTCAAACTCCTTGGATTGTTCCAAACCTGTGGACCTGCTGCATGAGGGGTGTTGTCGCGCAAATTGACACGACAACGCTCAGACCGGGGGCTGTCACTTTAATCCCCGATCCCTCCGTTTAAGCCTGTCTCCCGCGGCTAAGGGGGGTAGACCCTGTGAGATGTTGAAGACCAACTGTTGACCAGTTGGTTGGGAGACACGAGACACGATATGATAAGCACTAGATGAATTTGATTGATTAGGTAGACCAGTGCCTTGAGAGATTGTCACTGAAATGATTACTTGTTAAATGACATAGGGACATACACCGTGACCAACAACCATTTGTCATCAGTGAAATCACTTGACCAAAACGATATCCAGCAACTGAAAATTTTAAAAGATGAATGCCCAAAACCACCACAAGATCCAGATATCAATTTCGCGTCCTGATTTGAAAGATCAGATCTCAGCGTGAAGGATACAACATGAAAACCACTGAATCTGATAAACTTTATGCTTTCTGACAAAACTAAAACAAAAGTTAAAATTTTAATCCTAAGCTCTAAAAAAATTTATTTGATTTTCATTTATATATATATATATATTTTTTATTATTTTAAAACAAAAAAAAAAATAAAATAAAACAAAAACTAT
>APFE030248135.1:9271-19572 GCA_000404065.3 Pinus taeda
ATTAATTTACCATACCTCTTTTATAAATATGGTATTTGGGCCTTTGGCCCATAGGGTTCACTTAAATAAAACCTATTCTTGAAAATGGGCGGATGGATTCACTTAAATAAAAACCTATTCTTGAAAATGGGCGAATGGAAGGTTGTAACTCCTAATTTCAAGGGCTAAATTTACCTTTTTTACCCTCTCCCTTAAAATAAGGTGGGCTATTTGAGGTGATTTGTAAAAATGTACTATGATACAAAATATTCGCCCACTAAAAATTTAAAACCCCTTAATTTCGTCAAAGGGCGAACATTCGCCCCTAAAATTTTCTATGATACACACCATTTTCTTCAAAGAAACTCTCGTAGATGCGATTTTCCTTTGTTTCAGTCGCGTATACATGTTGCGTTGTCTTTGCATAGTTGCATATACCTTATTTTGAATAAAGTTTTCGAAATATTGGACCTAGTTAAGATTGTTTCCTGGTGTTTTTTTCTATTTTCTGGTCATTCACTGTCAGTAAAGCTCTACTTTCATGCAAGTTTTCAGTTTCTAATCTTTCTCCCTGTTGAAAAACCTAGTCAACCTAGGGCTTTATTTTTTAGTAAAGTTTCAGTTTGGGGTTTCAGTTCAAGGCTTCTAGTAGAAGTTCTTGGTTGTTCTAACTTTCTAGAACAAGAAATCGTTTGCAGTTTTATTTATAACCCAACTTTTGGATTGCTTTGCTTTGCTTTCCTTTTTCTGGTTGACCTATTTTGTTTTTCATGGTTTTTGAGTGCCTCTTTGGCAATCTTGAAAGTCTTTCTTGACATTCTTTTGGTTTGCTAAAGTCCTTTATATTGTTGTTCAAGTCAATCTATGCAAGTCTGTAGTCCTTTATCATTTCAAGTTTTATTATATTAATGATGTGCATAACTTGTGAATTTTGGGACTCTTTGTGCTTGGTTTTGGTCTTGGACTTTTAGTAGTCTTTGTGTTCTCAAAAACGTTCTTTGGGTTCTTTAAAAAACAAAAAGACAAAAACATCATTCTTGCCTTTCTTTTTCTTTTCAGTTTTTGTTTTTCATTTCTTCATTTTTTTATAGAAATTGTGAACTTTTTCGATTGGTTTCGAGGGAAGTTTGTCATTGAATTTGTGCCCTCCTTATAGCCAAGTTGGCCTATTGATCTTGTGAAGGAACACATTTTCTTACATGAGCATCCATACAATCTTGCACCATCATTATAGCTTGCATTAAATTAGTTTTTACTGCAGGCATTTTAGTCTTTCTGTTAGATTTTGAGTGTGTGAAGCGTGTTTTCTGAAAAAGAAATTTTTTTTCTTCTACAAGTTTATTCATAGAACCTTTTAAAAATCTATTTTCATAGAAGAAGAATAACTACATTTGCATATAACAGAGTTTCTATTGATTTATTTTGTGTCAAAACACCACAAGTTTCACTCTCATTTTACCCGTGACCTAAAGAAAAACCTTCGAAAATCATTTGTTTAGTTAAAAAGAACTAGAACATTTTTTGATTTGTCTTTAATTACATAAAAAAGTCTAGCTCTTTAGGGCCTTGGAATAGGTGAGTGGAGAGTTAGCTCTCCAAGGCCACTCAAACTATTAAACATAGATGTTGAATAATGACTAAAATCCAGTGTCATTAGAAAGAGTGGGAAAGCTCCGTTACTGGGAGTCAAGCACGAGGGAGAGTGAAGACAAGGAAAGAGAGATACCCCCTCTCCTACTTGTTGGATCCCGCCCTGAGACTATTCCATGCAGATTTTGATACGAACTAGTGTCCATATTTTCTATTCCTAGGGACCACATAGGTCGTTGTAGAGGGGAATCCTGTGGCACTTGAGGCAAATGTTGCATCATGCTCATTAGTACATCTGGAGGGTACCTTGCGAAGCTTGGGGAATTGCACCGACAAAGTATTTTGTCTGGGGGTCAGCGTAATTGTTTCTGTCACCTTCGCTAGTAGGCTTGGGTCGTCATTATCCCAAACTATCTTCGGAAGGTCCTTGATTTCACTTTCTTGTATTTTGGTGTCCGGTCCTCATCACCCAAAACAGAGACACTTGGAAGTTGCTTGATTGGCTATATCTTCTAGGGAATTTGTTAGAGAGTGCTCTTTGCTTCTAGTTGGCCATAGATTTATAAATGTTTTTGAGTCTTTAATTAGTTCTCTTAAATAATTAAAAGTAGTTGATTGACTGGTTCGTCGGTCTAGGAGGCTTCATGGCCTTTCACCTACAAGTGTAGAGCCTTCCTCCAGAAGGCATAGGAGAAATTCTTCGGTGATTTCCAATTAGTGGCATCGGACGTAACGAAGATTGATCCTCTAGTTCAAGCTATTTTTTCATAGAATAGACCAAGTTTAAGTCGAGATTTGGAGAGGAACACTCCAATCCTTTATAGAGTCCTCTTCCAATCAGAAGACATTATAGAGGTTGAAGAACTCCCTGAGTCTCCTGAGACTCCTTCTTCTC
Source organism: Pinus taeda (assembly GCA_000404065.3). NCBI lineage: Eukaryota > Viridiplantae > Streptophyta > Pinopsida > Pinales > Pinaceae > Pinus > Pinus taeda. The sequence goes on from APFE030248135.1 coordinate 11,736, forward strand.
CTCTCCCTCCCGATTATCTTGACGTTTTATTATACGTCGGGATCTCGAACGACAGGCCTTCGAGCCCTGGTCCATATTGGTATTTTCCTTCGATGACCACTACTGGGAGCATGGTTTCAACTATGAATGCTACTATTATACATACTCCTTTCTCAGTACAAGGAGGAGGTACAATTTCCATACCTTCAATCACTCCTATCACTGCAATATTTGGTTCTACATCCATTCTATCTTTGAGTGGGGGAACCCAAGCTTTTGCCTCCAACATTGGTTCTTTCCCCTTTGGAATGCCTTCCAGCACAATTCCTTCGGTTCCCTTAACTTATCCATCTGCTGCTTCCACATCTATGACTTCCATGGCGAGTGGGTCAGCTTCTTTTCAGGGTTTCCCTTTTGGGAGTGGTCATATACCACATTCTAACCCATCTCTAGGATCAATACCTTTTCCCTCTAGAGGTCAAGGTTATAATTCTTTCCAAGGATGGACTAATCCAGCTATTAGCAGCTTGGGAGCCATGAATCAATTCTTTTAATAGTTTTTCTCCCTTTACTAATGCATGGAACCCTTTTTCACTGGAGGAACTGGATGGGGGAGTGGCTCCGACTTGGACACTAGATTCAACTTATGCTATGGATTTCCTCGACATTGCTTTTCCATCTGAAGAATCAATTCTAGAAGAAATGACGGGTATTCGGAGGTCGTGGGATGATTTGCATCATCAGTCATATTTCCTTCCTAATTTGCGAGAAGTAGAATCAAGCTTGTCCAGTCCTTCATCTACTAATTATGTTCAAGAAGTTTTAAATCCTTTGGCTCCAACGCAGTTTTTGGCTGAAGGTAACATGTTTGTCATTTCAAAAACTGTTCCAGTGAATGTTGTCATTGGAGTTGATTTCTCGCCTGAAGAAATTCGAATTTATATCAATCTATTTAAAGAGTTTTGAGACGTGCTTACTTGGTCTTATGAGGAAATGCATGGGATAGATCCATCTATAGCCCAAAATGAGATCACAACATATGCAAATGAAAAACCTATTCGCGAGAAGCTTCAACTGGTAAACCCTAGGAAAGCAGCAACTATCAAAGCTGAGGTTGAATAGTTTCTTAAGGAGAGTTTCATGTACCTCGTTCCTTTAACTGAGTGGGTCTCGAATCCAATCCTGGATGACAAGAAGAAAGGATGAATCCATGTGTGCATTGACTTTGGGGACTTGAATAAGGATTGTTCTAAACATAATTACCCACACCATTTATTGGTCAGATTATCGATGAGTGTGTGGGTAATGAAATTTTCTCTTTTGTGGACAAATTTTCCGGTTATAATCAAATCACTATTCATCCGAAAGATCAACATAAGACAACTTTTATTTGCCCCTGGGGTACATTTGCATATAAGAATATGCCTTTTGGACTTAAGAATGCTAGAACTACCTTTCAATGAGCTATGTCATATTCTTTCCATGATATAAAACATATTATCGAAGCCTACTTGGATGATTTAGCTGCTCGTTCTCAGAAGAGAATTGATCATCCCAAGCATATTCGATTAATTTTTGAATGATGCCATTTATACAAAATTAGGTTAAATCCAAATAAATGTGTTTTCACTGTCACGTCTAGTCAATTGTTGGGATTCATTGTTTCTACTGAAGGGATTCGTTTAGGATCCCTTCAAGGTTGAGGAAATACCTTAATTTCCTCCTGCATCCACTATTTGTCAACTTCAAAGTCTTCAAGGAAAAGCCAATTTCTTAAGGATATTTATCGCTAACTATGCCGAGATTACTAAAGGATTTATGAGACTGCTCAAGAAAGGGGTCCCATTTCTATGGAACGATTTTGAGCAATTCTCATTTGATGCTTTGAAAAAAGCATTAAGCTCTGCTCCTTTATTGAGTCCACCTGATTATAGCAGAGACTTCCTTTTATATCTCACTGTAGCTAAATTAACTATTAGTATGGTTTTGGTTCAAGAAGAGGATGCCTTCATTGAGCACGTAATCTATTATTTGAGCTGAGGCTTAGTAGGCCCTGAACTGCGAGATTCTCCCATTGAGAAATTAGCTTTGGCAGCTTTCCATGCTGTCCATTGACTTAGAAATTATATTCTTCTTAGAAAAAATTTCATCTTAGTAGCTGTTAATCCATTTCAATTTCTTCTCAGCAAGCGAGTGATTGGGGGAAAATACAATAGATGGATTGTCATTTTACAAGAGTTCGGTCTCGAATTCATGTTAGCCAAGTCTAAGAAATCGTTAGTATTTGTACAATTGATCTCAGAGTTGCCTTGTGAGGAAGGAATAGTTTATGAGGAATATTTTCCTGATGAACATGTTTTCCTTATTTTCTTGTAAGATCCTTAGTATGGATATATCATTATATATCTCTAGGCTTCAAAGTTTCCTCTCACTTTTTCGATGAACGTAGAAAGTTACGTCACTTAGCTAAAATATATATTATTATAGGTGACACTTTATATTGTCGTGGGGTTGATTTAATTCTTAGGTGTTGTTTAACCTTAGAAGAAGTTGAGTCTGTGCTAAATGATTACAACAGTGGAGATTGTGGTGGTCATCTATTTGGGCTTGCAACAACCTAAAAAAAAATGTGTGCAGGCTACTTTTGGCCCTCGATCTTCAAGGATTGTGTTGAACCAGTCAAGAGATGCCACCCTTGTCAAGTTTATCCTCGAAAAATGTGCGCGCATCCAGCTCTGCTCTTTCTTGTGATTACCGTCGGTCCATTCACGAAGTGGGGTATTGATTTTACTACTTGCAATCCCCCTTCGACGGGAAATCATAAGTATATCATCATAGTTGTCAACTACTTTATTAAGTGGGATGAGGCTATGCCCACTTTTAAGAACGATGGTGAAACATAAGCCATGTTTCTCTTCAACCAAGTCATTTCCCAGTTTGGTATTCCCAAAGAGATTTTCAATGACCATCGTAGTCATTTCCAGAACCAGACAATGTATGAATTAGCTCTTAAGTTGGGTTTCTGGCAAGAGCATTCATCTCCTTATTATCTCTAGGCCAATCGGAAAGTTGAAGTCGTGAATAAATCCCTAAAAATCATCCTGCAAAGGAAGATTAAAAAATCTCGATATAATTGGCACATTATGTTATATTTGGAGCTTTGGGCATATCGAATGTCAGTCAAGGCTGATACAGGTTTTACTCCTTTTCAACTAGTTTATGGGTTGGAATCAATTTTTCCTGTGGAATGTGAAATTCCTTCGTTAAATTAACTGTTGAACTTCTTCGAGATGCTTCTAGTATTGAAGAACACCTCATTCATTTGGAACATCTTGTTCATTTGGAACATCTCGATGATCAGTGTCGAGATGCAACCATAATCACCGAAGCTCATAAAAAGAGAGTAAAAGCTCAATATGATAAGGCTGTCCGTCCTAAGGTTTTCTCTGAAGGTGACCTTGTCTTGGTTTATGACCAAGACAAGGACACCTTAGGGGCAGGCAAGTTGAAATATGTCTGGTACAGTCACTTCATTGTTAAAAAGGTCTTGAAAAAGGAAGCTTATGAGTTGGTTGATTTTGAGGGAAACGAATTGGCAAAGCCCAGAAATGGGCTCTATCTTAGAAAGTATTTTGTGTAGGCTTCAACTCAGCATTTTCTTGGTTGTAAATGTTGTATTTTTGTGCATACAGTTTCATAGTGATGTCGATATTTTTGATCTACTTTGGAAGGTATTGATGGATGATTTCATATATCTAGGCTTCGTTGATGGTGATAGTAGACACACCCGGAACCTTATTACCGTGGCTTGGGTGATTTATTATCCATCTGGCCAATTGTTGGTTTCAAGAGGCGTATGTATAATTCGTTCTTCAAAAAATGTTGCCAAATATACTGTTGTCATTAATTTACTATCAGTGGCAATATCTCTTGGTGTTGATTCATTAGTAATATACTTGGATTTGCAACTGGTGGTATCTCAAATAAACAACATCTATTGTGTGAGAGATCCTTATTTATATTGCAATTTTCTAAGAGTGTGTTTATTACAAAGATCATTTATTTATATCACATTTATTCATATTCCACGATCAGAAAATTCATTTGCAGACTCTATCACTAATTGAGCATTAGATTTGCAAATAAATCATTCATCACATTAAAAATAAAAAATAATCGAAGAGTCATCTATATATATATGATTATCACAGTGAAACTATCGGTACATAGATAGAAGTATTATGTTCAAAATAATATACAAAATTGGGAAAAAATCGTCCCACAAAATTAGGATGTATGCCCATAATCATGTCTAATCAAAAGATATGATCATCCATAAGTTTATATATATGGGTCCTGCTCAAGGTGAGCATCACGGAAGAAGATGGTGGCATTTGCCACCCGTCGGAAAGGTCGCACCCAATCAAGTGGCACTCCTACGATGCGCCTTTGCATCTCCTTCGGAAGGTCTTCTATGGTTGCCATAGGTACCTAGTGAGTCAGTATCACTAAGTTTATTTTTACAACATGAAGGGTCTTTTGGTCTCAGCTGCAACCCCCTAAGCGTCTCTGCCGCGATTCCTGTGCCTAGGTAGACCCGCAGGTCTTACTGGTCCAATATCTGTGTCATGATCAAAATAATTTTGTAATTATTTGTCTCATAAAAAAAATTTCCAGTTTATTTATACTTCAATTTTTTTTTTTTTTAAACATTCCAAAAATCAAAAACATTTTTAACTATGGCTCCCCATGCTACATCTGGTGGCAACACCAAATTTGGGTCTCCTATGAAATCCATGCTAGTGTAGGGGTAGTCCTCAACAGCTATGACTTGTTTTTCCCACTAGGAGAAGAGCTCGTCATCGAAAGTGTTTCTAGGGACCTCACCATCCCCTAGTCTCTTCATCAGATCAGCCCATCTGCCCATTCGAGGATCCCTCAGGTTGCTAATAGTGGACAATACCTTAGTTCGAAGCTCTGGTACTCTCTTGAAGAAAAAGGAGCACAAAATGGTTCTATATCCAAAGTTTTTTATTTGACCTTTTCTGATGGATGTAAGTTTCTTTTTCATGTTATTCAATAGGGGTGTACACCAATCAAAAACTATTGTAAGCCACTTTATTGTTAGACTCATCGAAACTCGAGAAGCCTGGTGCAGAGAAGCTGACCCATTCACCCTAGAAATCATAAAGAGAAGGATTATCAAGGCTAACCTCTCTACATGTTTAATTGGAATTTGAGTTCCAATCTTCTCTGTATTCCTTGGGCAGTAGATGTGTACATAGTCCTCTACATTGAGGCTCCCTCTTGTTCTTCCCATTGAATTGACCTTCTCTCCTCTTTGAGAAAGACTAGTGATGAAATAGACATCCTCTATTTCTATTCGTAGAGGCATTTGGTCAATGATGAAAGCATCTTCTTCCAGATCCCAATAATGGGTCAACATTTGTAGTAATATGGTGTTTTCCTTCATGTTTCACATCTTGAAATTCTTTAATAAACCACATCCTTTTAAGGCATCTAACGCCATTTGATCATCCATCACTTCATTATCAATTGCACTATGTTCCCTTTATCTCCATGTGATAGACATCCTGCAAATCAAATGTTTTTGGATCATTAGAAATCATGCCTTAAATTTTCAAACTGCACACATGCAGGTTCACCATATACACAGTGACATATAGGGCCATTTTACATGCGAGTCTGCCGTGTCCAACCCACATGCACATAGGGAACAATTTTTTAAACTATTTTTCTAAGGTGAAATTTTCGAAAAAGACATTTTAAAAGCAATAAAATTTATCTAAGAATCATTTAGAAGATTACATGGATAGCTGAAGGCTAAACTGATGGACGAATCAGATGGATTGAGGTTGCTGAATTTTTTGCTCCAGAGCTCCTTCACTCACTTGTTCACACTACAAATGAAAAAATTGTAAGTCAAAAGGTCTTTATATAGGTTGACATGTAAAAATCATTTTTTTCAAAAGTTCATTTTTTTCTTTGCAAAAATTTATGAGCTTTGTGACCTTTTTGGCTTGGAGTGTTATGATGGGTAATTTTTCAGGACACTTTGGAGATTTTGAGAGACTGCTTTGATTCCATGACTGCAGGCCCATCATGGAAAGTATCATTTTTTCACTGGAATATAGGTTAGAGGATATCATTTTCCATTGCATTTTGCATACTAGCCTCCATACTGTGATATCTTGGCCATAGGGTCGACCCCATCTTGTCTTGTTTCTTAAACCAATTTCACTTTCCAACTTATAAAATCATGACGTGATGGCAGAGCCAACCTTTACATGGGCATCTTAGTTAGATTCTCACTAGCATATGTTGCTCATGCTGCTATACTGTGTAGGCTCAAGAGTCCTCTTTAGTATTGCCATGACTTGTGCTTTGAAGCTTCATTCTCTTAGTTCTTCACTATTTTTCTAGCTTTATACCCTAGAGGCTCCTTTGTGTTGAGTTGTACCACTGCATTGCATGTTGACTATTTGTACCTTTTGGCCTTAAGCTGGCTTCACTTGGACTCGTGTATAAGCCACTTTTTGACCATTTCTTTATGCAAAATCAACCTTGCAATCACTTAGCCTCTACAACTTGACACCTTATACCCATGGAAAGAACATCCCTTTGAGTGACATTGACAAGTTTCATCACCTTACATTGAGCATAGGCATGTTCCACTCCCAGGAACTAGAAAAATTTGTACTTCGACACTTGTTCTTTTCCACTGTATTATATCCATTCTTTTATTCCTTTTTCAGGGTTTCTAAATATGAAAAAGACAAAAAAATTAAATATTCTAAAAAGAGAAGGAACGGGACATTATGTAGAAATTTGAATAATATAACACTTATTCACAGAGATTATCCTGATTATACACTATTTGCGGAATGCATGCATAATACATAACCTCCTCTACCATTGATCATCAATTTGCGGAATTAAAAAAGCAATCACATGCACACATTGAAACATCAATCACACATATCAACACAGTATGTAATGGGGAAAGCATACAACTGAAAACCCCCAACTATATGTATATTATAATGATATAGAACATCTAACAATACATAGTACAATACTCCTCACAAGTACTCAGTACTATCTCCACATACTACACACAAACTAGCTCAGATTTGAACAAGTCACGAGTTCAAATCTCCTCCATTATTTGCCTGTCTCTACTGCGCAATCCAAGTTGAGAATAGATGATATCCAAGTTTGAATCCCCTTGGCTTGTACTTCACAATCCTCATTGGCAATCTCGATCAATGATTGTGCAAATCTCATGCAGAGCTATAGTCACAACTGATAGTATTCTCACCCTTTCACCCACTTCTAACACTTGTCTCTACTGAACTATCAATGCACTGAGTTAACTGATGTATTCTTTAGTTGATTTATGAGTTAATAATTAGTGAATTAATTAATAATTAATTCACACCACTCATCACTATGTATTTGTCAGTTAGACTAAATACAACTAGTTCAACTAAGTCAAACTGAACACAACTCCATCAACTCCTCAATCAACTCCACCAAACTCAATCACTTGAGTTCTAACTGAAGTCCATCATGGAATAGCTCAACTAACCCATAGGAAAAGCGTATTGCATGTGCTACATCCGTAGCTCGAACTGAAGTGCTGCAAGAGGATACGATAATGTTTATAGTCCAAATATTATTAAGAGCTAATTGTTGAAAATAATACTGAGAGGGGGGGTGAATCAATATTATCTAGTTCTTTTAACAAATCTTCCTTATTTACACTTTGAATTATTTTTGCATATCAGTACCATAAAATAATGAGCAAGAAAAACAGACAGTCACATCAAAGAAC
>APFE030248142.1:0-22928 GCA_000404065.3 Pinus taeda
TGGTCACTATCATGGGATTTGCAGAGTATCAATTTCCATGTGTCATATCTTATCCATCATATCATGGCCAATATAGAGTTTGAACAGACTATTTTACATATCAAGGTGTTGTGTAGACATTATGAGTCATTGTCATGCGACTGGAGAGATCTGTAGTGATTCGTATAAACACCAGGCAGGCCAGAGTTTATAGAATGCAAATCATAAAATGTGAGTCATAGAAACAATGCAGGTCGAGGATCTTAAAGGGCTGAAACACTTCTGTAATAATGAACTGAGATAATGCCAATTATTGAGAGGTTTGATGGCAAACTGTTACAACCTTCTTTCTTTGCTCCTGGACCCCTACCTGACTGTGGCCTTCCTCCAAACACCTATGTTCCAATTTTCTGATGGTTTGGACTATTAATCAAACAAAAGATAAGAGTCACAGTCTCCCATCCAAGAGATCCAAGGCCTGCAGCCTCCTTCTAGCATTTCAACCTCCTGTCCAAGGCTGTCAAGGCCTGCAACCTACTTGTAACACACAGCTAGGGCTATGGCCTGCTATAGGAGAGAAAAATCCAACTATGACAAGCCCAAACATCATGCAGAACTCGCTCTCGGATGCATCGTCCTCCTTGCTACAATTTGGACCTATGAGAGATTACAAAGCAGTCCCAAACACATGGAAGAGTGCTTGACCTAGTTGCGCTCTAGCCTGGGCATATGTGGCCTAGAGAGAAGGATTTTACACCCTCCAAACTGCTTACCAATAAGTTGTTGTAGCAGCCCTCTTTCCGTGGCTTGTAATAGAGATGCAACACACCAAATGACACAGAAAAATACCCAATGAGCATACCTATGACTACAGACCTACCCAACATGAAGCTCACTCTCATAATCAAGAGTTAAACTTCCTAGACAATCCTCTAGCCTCCACCCATGGTGCCTCAGACCTGCGACTCTTTCCCAGGGAAAATTCACCCTAACCCTAAATAGAGATAAACATCTTCATAAACTTGACTCTTGACACCTACGTCCTTGCCTTAGATGTCCACCTTTTTCAGAGGCGTGGATGATGCACTTGGATGTGTCAAAATGTGGTGAGAGGACACCTCTATATATACAATTCGATGGGGGCTCATGGGACGTGACCATTAGGCTTGATGAGTCGACATAAGGATGAGGCCGAACTTATAAATTTACTTGAGAGAACATAAATTCAAAAACCCATTTTCCTTATCCAAATTTGGAAATATTTAGATCAATTTTGGTCTTATCAAAGAGAGGAATTTAGTGTTGCAATAATCTTTCCCATAGGAGTTGTCCAAAGTGGAATTTGGCCCTATTTGCCAATTTTAACAAACCAACATGATGGAGTCTAGCTAGATTTACCCTCCAGTTGTGCAAGGAAATTTTGGGTCGACAGACTTACCTTTTGTAGGACCTAGTTCATTCTAACAAACAAGAAATGTGTGAGAATCAGTGCCCATGTCATTTTCAAATGCTGCAATGGATTATGAGTTCTCCGACAATGTTCTCGAGGTAATTGTTACAAAAAAAAAAAAAAAATATCTTTGGTCATTTCACAGAGATTGTTTTCCTTTATAAATAGAGAGAGACTGTTTTTACAATACCTTCTTTTGTTTGTGGCATGTAAGTAGATCTTGAGAGTAATATAGAATAGGAAAACCAGTTGGTCAGCTTGTGATAAATGTGAGTAATTTCTTGGACACCAACTTCTAACCCTGCCACATTCTTCTAAGAACATTGGATCCAGAAATCTCCAAGGCTTCAACTACACTGATTATGTCATAGGAGTTGGAAGAACCAGAGATGCCATGGATGTGTAACTGTTAACATTTTGAAGATGATAGAACGTGTGTCTTTCAAGGTTCATCACCAATCATAGTGAAAACAAAAAATTGTATCATTAATATAGTTCCTCGGTCATGGATATCAATCAAGCTTAGTTAGCCTTACTTTCTTGGTAAGGAGATGAGGCTTCATGTTTTCCATCTTGTTTTCCCCAAAGAAAGTTATTCTGCCAGTTTAAATTATTCATTACTTTTCCCTTTTACAAGCAAACACTTATAAAAAAAGGATTTCACACTTGGGAGTGTTTTGTAGGATAAAGGGAAAGGTGAGTGGGTATCCTAGTAGTAGTTTCATTGTTCTTATCATCATTACACCACTTTTCATATGGGTCTTCACAACAGAGAATCACCATTACACTTTGTTGATTTATAAGCAATGATTTGGTTGAGTGACTTGATGCAAATTCACTACGATATATGTCATTTATAGATCAAGAAATGTCAAAAGATTTTCCTTGTATGGATCATACTAGAATAACTGAATTGTTTGAGAGATATGGGAATGATGACCTTATATTGTTTGACCTGTCAGAGATAGCAGACCAATGCCAAGCAAAGAAATTACACATTATATATGATAAGTGGGATCAACCATGACAATCTTTACTTCAACCTAATCTAGGTGAATTTGAGGGGCCTGCTCTCATAATTACCTTTGAAGAGACTGTGCTAAGTATGGAGGAAATATGCATTCTCCATCTTAATCCTCCATGGAAACTTCGAGGTCAAACCCTTAGCTATGGATCAGGCTTACTAAGTTGTACCTGCTATGTGACCTTCCATTGATAATTTCTGATGGATTTCTTTATTTATTTGATCCTTTGGGTTTGGTCCTTAGTACGTCTTTGAACCCTGGTCATTTTATACCTTCAATATCACCAAGAGCAAAAATGTGTTATTTACGAGGTAAAAAATTGCTTGGGAGGTTCAAAGATCAATTTCTTCCACTTTCTGTTAGCAAAACTATTTCCTGGGGCTCATCTGATTCTACAATTATTTGTATGCCTTCGAAGTCTAACTCTACAAAAGACACTGTTGAAAGTGGTGATCAGAGAATCAAATGATTATTTAACAAATTTAAAGATCATGGTTTTGTTGTATTGTTGGTTTTTATGTCAGTTGAACATGTGTTATTGTCAACTCAGGAAACAGGATTATCATTTCCATGCTAGAAATATGTTGTCTCTATGGGTCCCATATTTTCCATTCTAAGGAGTTTATTTCCAGAAAAAAAAGTGGAGAAAATTTCAAATATCAAATCTACTTAGTAGCTCAAGTGTTGCGACAAAATTGCATACTATAGATGTATACATAGTTGAAGATGGGAGCGAAATTACTGACAAATGGCTTGTTGCCATTACCTTTGGCTCTGGGCAGACAAGTGTGGCATTGGAAATGAGGTATATGTCTTACAACTTGGCTCAAATTGCTGGTGTTGCTATAAATGTGTCCTAGAATGGAAAAACTACGAGGGTTTGTTTAGATAATTGCATCTTATCCCCCCTTCCATTTAATTTCTCAGTCAGCATGCTAGTGATGATCATTATATGTTTTCTTATATGCCACAATGCGAGGCAATATCTATTTGAAAATGAAGCCTTCGTAACTGCTTTAGGAAATAAACATGACACACATAATCAACTTATTGCCTCTTGGAATAAGGAATTGTTGGCTTTTGTTCATGATTCCTATGTGGAATTAATGGTCGAATTTCAAAGACTTAGAAAGGATCCTTTAACTTCACGTTTGGACTTATCTATTGCTCAAATTGTGAGTGGGATCTTGCAGATCTCTACTAATAAAGTTTATTCGTTTTGGCCACAGGAAGCCTAAAAGACTATCTCCTAATCAACTTCAATCTATTGAAGGCTTTATGAGTACTTCGAAAATTCCAAATGTTGAGTGGCAATGTCTGATAAAGGAAGTTATAAGGCCTTTTTACTCATGTCTTGTTGAACTACTTGTTTGGAAAAAATGTTGTTGTTTGGTTGTGTTTGTGCTATGCGTAAATCTAACACGTGTTAGATTTTCTTCACCTTGTAATGTTTTTATTGACAACATGCTTCTATTTTGGCTCGAAGAAATCTAGAATGCATTAGATTTTTTTAACTACAATGTGGTTGTTGGCAATATGCCTTTGTTTGTGCTAGAACTAAATATTACCATGTGCTAGATTTCTTTTATCTAGAAATGTTATAATGTGTTTGTGTTTGTGCTAGAAGGAAATCTAGCATACATTAGATTCCTTTCACCCTTCTATGAGTTTATTGACAATGTGGTTGTATATGCATTACAAGGAAATCTAGTGTGCACTAGATTTCTTTCACTTTGCAATGTTGTTGTTTGCATTTCAATTGTTTGTGCTAGAAGGAAATCTAGTATGTGTCACATTTCCCTCACCTTACAATGATGTTATTGGCAATGTTCTTGTGATTGTGCTAAAAGGAAATCTAGTATGTGTTAGATTTCTTTTTCCCTAGAATGTTGTTGGTAATATGTTTTTGTTCTTGCTATAACAAAATCTAGCATGCGCTAGATTCTTTATCCCTACAATGTTATGTGTTTTTGTTTGTGCTAGAACGAAATCTATCACACACCGGATGTCTTTTGTCTTGCAATGGTGTTTTTGGCAATATGCTTGTTTGAGCTAGAAGTAAATCTAATATGTGGTATGTTTCTTTCACCCTACAATATTGTTATGTGCTTGTGTTTGCGAGAGAAGGAAATCTAACATGTTTTAGATTTCATTCACCTTGCAATGTTGTTATTGGTGACATGTTTGTGTTTGAGATATAAGTACAAATAGCATGTTAGATCTAATTCACCTTGCTATATTGTTATTTGAAATATGCTTCTGTTTGTGATAGAAGAAAATGTAGCATGAGATAAATTTCTTTTACCCTACAATATTGATGTTGGTAATATGTTTGTGTGTGGTGGAAGGAATTCTAACATGCACTAAATTTATTTTGCAATGCACTATTGGTGTTAGAAACGTACTTGTGTTTGTACTAGAATAAAATCTAGTATGCAATAGATTTCTTTTGCAATGCAATATTGTTGTTGGCAACGTGCTTGTATTTGTGCTAGAATGAAATATAACTTGCATTGGATTTCTTTTTCAATGCAATATTGTTGGAAATGTACTTGTGTTTGTGCTAGAAGGAATTCTATCACATGTTGGATTTCGTTTTCCCTACAATGTTATTGTTGGCAATGTGCTTGTGTTTATGCTAGAAGTAAATCAAGCGTATGCTAGATATCTTCCACCCTACAATGTTGTTTTTGATAATGTGATTGTGTTTGTGCTAGAAGAAACTCTAGAATGTGTAAGATTACTTTTACTTTACAATGTTTTTTTGAGTAATATGCTTCTATTTACGTTATAAGGAAATTTAGCGTGTGGTGGATTTTTTTCACCTTATAATATTGGTATTGGCAATGTGCTTTTGTTTATGCTAGAAGGAAATCTAGCATGTGCTAGATTTATTTGACCATGTAATGTTGCTTCTAGCAATATGCTTATGTTTGTATCAGAAGGAATGATATTGATTGTTAGCTTTCATTTGAGGTGCAATGTTGTTGTTCGAAATGGGATTCTACTTGTGATAGAAGGAAAGCTATCACATTATATTTCCTTCATAATGCAATCTTTTTATTAGAAATATGTTTGTCGTTATGCTAGAAGGAAGGTTAGGATGTGTTAAATTTCCTTCATCTTGCAGTTGAAAATGTGTTTGTGTTTGTGATAGAAGTAAATCTTGCATGCGTTAATTTTTTTTCACAATGCAAAATTATTGTTGGAAATGTGCTTGTATTTGTGTTAGAAGGAATTCTAGAATGCACTAGATCTTTTTTCTTGTGCCAAAAGGAAATCTATCAAGATTTCACCCTCACCAAGGTTAGTGCTCTGATATTGTTCTTGGCAGTACATTTTTGATTCTGCAAGAAGGATACCTAGTGATTACTAACTTTCTTCTAGACACCATTACAGTTATGCAACCAATGCTCTAGGAGTGACATTGTTTAAATAATCACAATCGTTAGGGTTATAGCTTTTGATGTGCATTTTTATTGAATTTGGAACAATTTATGAAGATCAATGATAGTGAAAAATAATTGTATATAAATATATGTTATTGTTGGCACTACATTTGTGCTTGAGTTGGAAGGAAAGATAACGGTATAGCTTTCCTTTTGGCACAAATTCAATAATCGAATCATAATTATTTGATCCATGGAGAATAATGTGAGCTTTGTATAATTTTGAAGTTTATGAATAAATGTATTATTGAGGTATACTATATTTTTCTTCCAATGTAATTTCTTTGCTTTTAGAATAAAAATGAGAATTATCTAGTATTTACAGTAACAAAACTTTTATTTGGAAGAAAACCTCTAGTTTGGATTTCAATTATCAAGTTAAAACATCAAACATCTCCACTAAGAGAAATATAAATATAATTTATCCTTCTCATGGGGATTTTAGACATCTTATGTAGCATCGATCTTGGAATTTCTTATATTTTCCAAAGGACCATGTTTTGGTTCTTCAACTTCTACAAATTTCTTATGATCAATATTCATACACATGCATCAAGACTACAAGTGTCATTTCTAAAGTTAAATAGGAACTTGGTGGTTTTATATGAGGTTATATTTTGCATTCTATGATATTATCTACATCTCTAATTGCCCAGTCTTCATATATGTGTGTGTGTGTGTGTGTGTGTGTGTGTGTGTGTGTGTGTGTTGTAATTTCTGATAGTAGGCACTAGATGGTGGGAAACAATATTTCATTACATACAATATGACTACCATACTATTTAAATTATTGCATCTATATTACTTTTTTGTAAGTTGTGTTTTTGCGAAAATATAAAGTCACACTTTACATGGTTCAACCTTTTAATTACATGTTACGATTTAATTTTTGTTACAGAATTGATACAAGCTAAAATGGAAAATATAATTTTGGCAAAAGGGGACTATGTTGGTCTCCTTATTAATGATCAGGTCATTGGGCTAGGAAGGCTCGAATCTGCATAGTCTAGAACTTATTATGTTGGAGAAAGGGAATGCAGGTTATGTTACAATTTGGTTAATTGGTATCACTCAACCACATTTGATTGATGAGGACATTAATGAAGGGGACATACATCCATGGAAGATCATAGATTTGAGACACAACATAGGCAAATCAAAATATTGAGGCATGTGTTAAATATTATTGATAGTATAGTAATTTTTTTTTGAGTAAATACTAACCTTATTTCCATTCGTTTATAGGTGCAAATGTTTCTTCTACATTTTCTATTGGAGACATGGTAGATCTTTTGCAAAATGGATTGAAGTTGGCTGAGGGCTCCATATTTAATACAAATCTTGGGCACAAAGTGCATAGAAATATGGTATAGTGGTTAAAATTGAGAAGGTGTTAAAACATGATGCTCCTCTACCACATCCAACAAGATTTGAGCATACATTAGGGGGGTGCATTGGAATCTTACGAGATTTGGCCAGAATCAGATTTGGAGCCTCACTGTGATGATCATGCCATAAATATTCCCTGAGATAGGGTTAGATTCATATGTACAAAGGTTTCTCTTACACATGAATGCATGGGAACAAGCATGTGCATTGCCAAAGGAATGCTAGTTAATGTTTGCGAGGAGCACATTGTTGAGGGTGAAACACTAGGTGAAATGGAATTTGGTGTTTTTTTGGAAGAGATAGATGGAAATTGTGAGATATAAAGAATTGGGGTTAATTCTATATACTATTTGGTTAGATGGTCAATAAATAAATTGGTGGACAACAAAGGTGTGATATTAAGGGTCAAGGAAAAGTTCAAGGAGCCACCCAAGGAAATGGTGATATGGGATGTTATAGAGGACACAAATCCCTTAAACAAATGGGATGGGTATCTTTGGAATGAAAAATATAGAAACTCAATTGATATGCATGTAACAAGGCCATATAGAAGGATTAAACGAGTTATGGCTACAAAACAAATTGCAAAATGTCAAACAAAAATAGATGAAGTGAAAGCAATTCGACTTTTTGCAACAGGTGTATGTTGTAGAAAAGATTGTCTTCAACATGTGGATAGGAAGGCCATTGCAGGTGCTAGGAGGGGTATGAGAAAAATAAATAAAAATGGTATTAGGGAATTTGTCTTAAATTCACTCATGTCAAACACAGTCATGTGAAGAGCCATGGCCATGGCCTACCACCTATTGCTAGAAATGTAAAGGACATGAGATTTAATGGGAATATTATTTGTAAGAAAGCCCGGTATAAGATACATAAGATTCCTCAAAGCACATTTTATAACTACCTACATTATTTCCAACATGGATAGATAAAAGCTATTCATGGTAACACCAACACATGCAAAGCACAAGCTCACACAAAGGCAACCATAGAAATATTGCAGAAAATTGTAATGGGTAATTTAGAATTTTCGCCAAACAAAACATGTCAAGTTGAAGAAGATGGAACATATTATCCTTTAAGATTGCTTCCTTCGACTAACACACAAAATTCTTTGTTAAAAGAGATCAATGAGGCTCTTCAAAAGCTCAGTTACCCATCAATATCACAGTCAACAATGAGCAATATTTGGAATACGAAGTTTTGAGATGTGGCATTTTCAAAGAACACCAACTTCAGTAAATGCAGTGAATATATTGTGTTGAAAGCATAAATGAAGTCAGAAACTACAAAAGAGCTGGAATAAAAGGCACGAGGTAGGTTGAACAAACATAACAAGATTGTTATGTATAGAAGATAATACTACTATGCCTACATAATTATGTTAGAGCGGTTTCCAAAGGAGTATTTGAGCATTATCCATGATAAAATGGACGAAACAAAGACTTCAATCCCAAGGCTATGTGTCAAATCAAAATCTATTGTAGTAACAAATTTAGGTTTGTCATTGACAGGTATGCTTACACATGGGAATAAGGAAAAAGGTTTCGGTCATTTCTCTTTACCATTTGTCTATATGGGATCACAAGTTACTATTACATCCCTTGCAAAGTGCTTAAGGGACCTTGAAGAACCACAAATGGATATGTATGGTGATCTACTTTATGAAAGTGGAAGTTCAAGAAACCCACTTACAAATGCATTACTTGACACCTCTATTTACTCAAAATGTCAAGTGTACAAGGATGATTTTATATCTCATGGAAGATCAAAAAGTCAAAATGTTGATTTTAAACCTCTTCCTCGACATTTGTTGTTACAGTTGGACAATGTAGCAAGTGATAATAAGAGTCGATATCTTTTCATGTTTCTATTACTTTTAACTGCACTTGGTGTCTTCATCACTATTGAGGTTGGGGTCTTGCCTGTGGGGCACACTCATGAAGACATAGATGGAACCTACAGAAGAATGTCTTCCAACCTAAAAAGTAAAGATATATATTCTTAACCTGAAATGATGGATACATATCGCATAATTGAAGAAAATCGAGTGTTTCCACCTATACTTATTGACAAGGTCTATGACTTCAAAAGTTTTCTTGATGGATACACCAAGGAGGGAAAAAATGCACTAGTTGGACATCTTAATGTCCAATACTTCCAATTTCTTGTACTTAGTGATGTTTTAATACTAAGGTACAAAGAATCAATTAGAGATACTAAGTGGTCAGAACAAGTTTAGTTATGGATATGATGAAGGTTGACCTATAATTCCCATAGGGAAGACATCTTTCTAAGCTTCCAAACAGAATGATGTCTATTTAAAGAACTAAACGAAGCGATAACATCATACATATAAATGTGGAAAGACATTATCAAGAATGAGGATTCACCAACTGTTACAGAGGAATGGAAAATAAAGTAGTGTATTGGGAAAGAGTTCTTGATACATTAGATGGAATCTATAATGATCATAGAATAATACATGGAAGTGATTCATCTTTTGAGGATTTCTGGCCAAAGAGAAGGAAAAGCATTGATGTTGATTATAATGCACTCCATGTAATCTCAAGTATTATGGATGGAGATTTTGATAATGCGATAGATGAACCAATAAATGTTGGATCCAAATGAAACAAGCCAAAGCCAACATTCAATCCGATGATTGATGTTGAGAAAGGAAGGATGTTGCTAGTTAGATCAGGAAATGAGGATGCATGAGAGATGATATGGATGGCAAAATCCATCTCAAATATCTTTAAGGATAATGAAATTGAGAATATTCATGTAAAGGTTGACTAGTGGAAGCCTATGTCAGGGAAATACAATGGAATTTTTTTAGAGCAATATTGGATACCAAATCCCGATGACACAGAACTTGGTTCTATTCTAATTAATACCATAGTGTGGGCATGGATTCCAAAGAAAGAACATTGCAAGAAAAAATATCTCAAGAATAAGTTTATATGATTCATGAATGCAATTTTTTTTTGAAGGATCTATTAATATACATTCAGATACACTTTTCAATATTTGTTATATATAAAATATTACCTTCATATTATTTTTGGAGTTCTATATTATTTAGTATTTCAATGTAATCATGTGTTGATACAAATTACATGGCATTGCTATAAAATATTTAAGTTTTCAAAGGTTTACTTGACCAACATGACTTCTCACTATATCAAATATGCATAATCAAATTCAATAATACACTTAAAAACATCTTCTAAACTTGGTCTATTAAAACAATAGTGGGGTACCTAATTAGTATTCTATTTAATATAAATCATTTAAACACTTAATGAATAGATGCTAGACACTTGTAATAATGTTTGAAGTGAGTTTTCCTTAATATTCCTTATTATAATTGATATAAATCAAATTTGCTATTTTGCTGCACTCTAATTCATAAAAAAATATTTTCATCATTGAACAACACAACTAGACTTATAAAATATTTCCTCTTATAGATTTTGAAGTGGTGCCAACATTGTACTATTATAATAAATTTGTACTCAACTTAGGAAAAGTAGTTAGTGTTAAAAAACTTTATAGGTAAGATGTTTCTTACAAAATTTATTATTCATGAGTCAAATTTAATACATAAATATAAATATTAATGATAATAGAAACGATGTAAGGAATCTAAGTTTTAGATGAATGTTAATATGTTCTTTTTAATACAATATCCTTGAACACTACAGGGATAAAAACTAAACATTTGTAATAAATAGTTTAGTCGATTTTCTCTCTTTCCTCTTGTATTTGAAAATAATCAAATTGTACTACTTTGTTACTATTCTAATTTGTGATTGATTTTAATCATTAAAATGATTAGTAATTCAGTCGAGAGGCTCATCCTACAACCCAGTATGAGGAGATGTGTAAGTTTGTCTATCCGTTTGTGCCGCTTTAAAATAAAGATTATGTTCTAAATAGAAAAATAAAAAAAATGAATATGTTGTAAAGTAATTAGAAGAAAAAATGTGTGAATTAGATGTTTAAATATTATACTTTTCAAAAATATTTCAACCAGAAATTCAAATAAACTATTTGAAGATTTATATTAACTAATTTATGTCAATATCAACTTCATATATATCTATATATAAAAAATAAGTTTTTATGGTTAAAATTTTTATTGGTCTAATGTATACTCTATTTAGCATTCAAAAATATAGTTTCAACAATGAAAAATAACACATTGTATTTTGCACTCTAAAAATGTTTGCACGTGAAGAAATTTGATCCCTACATTCATACTTAAGATGGATCTGTGTTGGTATATATTGGACACATTACTATGATCATTTGTCATTAAATAATTTTATACTTAATATGTATCTTGCATATTAATCTATTATTCATTAAATAAGCCTCAGTCAACTTAGTTTTTAACACAAAAGTACAAATAATAAATAAAAATAAATTATGTTACTACTTGCATTCAACATTTAATTTGATCCTAAAAAAATATTTTCTCCTCAACTCCAAAATGGTGCAAATTTCCTACAATAGTATGAAATGATGATGGTGATAATGATGATTATCATCCACTAAGACCAAATATGGTATATAAGAAGGCAAAAAGGTATTGCCCAAAATTATTTGGAATTTTATTGTTATGCTCAAAAATCACTAAAAGAAGTGTTTCAAGCTCATCATAATTTTGTTTTAGTTAAAGATCAAGAAGGTTGGTAGCGTCACAAGTGTTTTGAAATTTAAATCCAATGAGTATAAACGCGATGATCTATGAGATTTTTTAAATCTTCAATGATATTACTAGTGTTGCAAAGGTGATAGACTTTTACATTGTGCCAACATTGTCTTAGTAATAATTGTAACTTAACACATACATGATATTTACTATATCGGATTATAATTAAATGGGTTAATAATAGTAAAATACACATCATTCTTTTCATAAAACAACCTTAACAAACTTATATTTTAATACAAACCATAAAAATATTAAAATAGATAATGTAAGGAATCCAAGATTTAGACATGAAAGATTTGCTTTTGCAAGTTTATATGAATTTGTTTAATAAAGTTTATCATGATAAATTTTTCACAAAAATGATGAATATCTACATTAAAATTAGTGAGCTAAGTGAATTTCTAATTCCCCATTTTGAAGAAACTTAATCTAGTTAAAGTTATATATTCTAGATCCACTTAATACTTCCAAATTTAATGAAATATGTGTTCAAGCGAAGACGTCTCGGAATTCTTTAAAAAGTTGAGTATAAATCCTGATCTCATCTGGAGAACAGGAAACCCCAATATGAATGTTCTCGAAAATTCCAAGTTTAATGAAAATGTCAAGAGGCATTGTAGCAGTGATGTTCCCCATATTACCCTTCGACAAGACTTCATGCACTAGGACAGGTGTCTGAAGTGGAGGTGTAGGATAATGAGAAACATACATTTCAATATAGGAAGGCATATCATCAAGGCTAGGAAGAAAAGAAGAGCGATGATGTAAACCATTCCATGGAGTTTCATCCAGAGACATGACCTCAATGATACTCTCGTCGGTGGGGAATGTCTCGTTCAAAGGATCCAGAGAATCATGAGAACCAAGCCAAGTAGATGGCACATAAGTGTCCAGGTTCATACTGAAAACAATATGACTTTCCGAAGTGGCCATTGAAGCCAAGGCAATTTCTTGATAATTTATCTCCAATGGACTTAAAGGAATAGCATTGCCAAATGAATCAATCTGATCCGGAGTAGGGATAATCCAAGGATCCATAGAGTCTGAGATCATATTGACTAAATGAATAGTTGGAGGTGGGAGAATAAAAGTACCCATTAAGGAAAAGTATTTGAAGAGACCTGCACCCACAATCTCACAAGGAATCTCATTATTTCCCATGTAAGGAACGTTGCCGTTGGATGAACCAGAAGAAAAGAAGGACACTTGATCGATCGTGACTATTTTTCCTTCATGAGGAAAACGAAGCACACAAAACAAAGAAGACACCACACAAAATATGTCGTGGGTCCAGCTTCGCCTGAGAAGAAGGTTGTAGTTGAGATAATAGTGACTTCTATTGCATTGGATAGGATTGGAGAACCTCCAAGGTAGACATTGTCGAAGGTGCCTGAGCTAAATCCTCAACAATATTGTAATGTTGTGCAACTCTAGCATTTGGATTAAAAGATGACTTCCAAAGAATGCCTTTTGGAGGTGGTCGAACGATGGATTCACTGTTAGGGCGCTCAATATGCAACAGACTAGAATTGGATAAAGTAGAAGTAGAATGAGTATCGATAGCTTCTTTCTCCATCGTCTGCTTAGGCGTGGATTGATAGTCTTTAGTTTGAGTAGAAATCGAGATAGGTGATGAACCTTGCATCATGGACACTTGGGAACCTAAGGAAGTAGAAGATTGAGGTTGGTTTACTAACTGCATCTACTATGATGGAAAAGGTTCTTTTAAATAGCCAAGGTCCCTTTCAGCAAGCGAAAAACTTCAGATCTTTGGGGACAATCCTTAGCGTAAGGATCCTCCTCACAAATGAGGCAAGGATATTTCAACTTTCTTCTAGAAGCATCATGAGCAAATGATTTAGGAGGGTTCTTCTTTGGGGCAATGGCTTTGGCCTCACCTTTGCCCTTATTTTTACCTATAGAGTCCTTATCTACTGCAGTAGACTGAACAACATGCACCTCAGAGGTTTAACCAAGACTGGATGAATTTTTAGAAGGATTATTAGAACGAGTGTTTGAGATAGATTTCTGCTTCGAAGAAGCTTTCGTGGAAGTCTGATACAAGGAACCAATTACACCATCAATAGGTGGTGTATCATGAGACTTTGATGCTTTCAGATTTGAGGATGGTCTCAAAGCATCAAGTAACATCTCGTATAATGTGCCAGATTGTGAATAGACCAAGTCTAAATGCTGGGCTTCAGTAAAAAATCCACCCATAGCTATGTCCTTAGCAATATTGTTGATGAATGATTTTGTGAACCATTCTGTCAACAACTCATCAGCAATCTCAATTTTGATGAGGCGACGCCGATGTCTCCATTCATGGATATGATCAGAGATGTGGGTCACAATGTCTTGATTAAGTGATGTAAGAAAATGAGTGCCAATTTCATATCGAACTAGAAATTGGAAATGAGTGAGGAAAGCCATAGCAAGAGAGTTGAAGTCACCTGAGGTACCTCAAGGTAATTCAATGTACCATTTAGCAGCAGCACCTGTGAGATTTCTCTGAAAGAGTTGAAGACGGATGGAATCATTGACATACAAGTTAGAGGAGCACCAAAGGAGATAAGTCATCACGTGGGCTTGTGGATCCTCCTTCACTTTTCCCTTGAATTTGGGGCAATCGCTTGAAATTTTCATTGGAACTAGAGGTCAAAAAGGTGAATGAAGAATGGGATCATTCGTGAGCCTCAAGACATTAGGCATCTCCAACGTAGCCAAGAAAGGAAATTGCATGTTAAACAACATATAGGGCCTTTAAGGAGACCTAAAATCTGGAGTCCATCCTTGTTGGTAATGATTTTTCCCCCACAGTGGAGGATTTTGTCCATATTGAACCTAATTTTGTCTCCACCGAGGGTTCCCTTGACCGCAAGGTGGATTTGGTCTAGGGTAGGCTTGGTATTGTCCTACCATAGGTTGTTGATAAGCATTGTACGTGACATATGGGTTATAAGGTTGTTGAACCTGTTGACCTTGGATGTAAGGAGATTGACACTACTGATGTAGGGGTTGACCTTGGCCTTGCAAAGGCTGACCTTGCTAATATGCATATAAATCTTGTTGCTTCCAATGCTGACCTTGTTGATGTAAAGGCTGACTTTGCTACTGTAAAGGTTGACCTTGCTGCTACAAAGGTTGGCCTTGTGAGGATAAAGGTTGAGAAGACTACTGAAAAAACTGATTTTGCAGCTACAAAGGCTACTGCGACTGTAGCAAAGGTTTCCCTTGCTGCTATGGCAGGTGCAATTACTGCTGCAATGCTTTCCCTTGCTGCTGCAAAGATTTCCCTTGTTGTTGCAAAGGTTGTCCTTGTTACTACAAGGGTAGTTGGACAATTCTTTGGGTTATACCTTGAGGGTATTGATATTTCCTGAACTGGATCTGGCCATATCCATAAGGAATAGCAGATTGAACAGGCTGGACATAAGCTCCAACTTGAGGAATGTAAGACGGATTAATAAAGGCTTGTGAACCATATGGGACATAAGCCTATTGGAGCTGAACTTGAGCCATATAAGGCTGCTGATATTGGATGTTACCTGACTCGAATGGAACAACAAGGTTAGGCATAACAGCTTAATAAGGTTGATTAACTCCAACCATTTGAGTTTGTAATCCACTCACATTGGTTTCGCGTGACACAAGAGGATAATTCGGATCTTTCCCCCAGGCAGTGGCGTAGTCTGTCCACTTTATGGAGGGGTAGAAAAACTTACCAAGACCTAACTTGAAAAAGTTAGTTGAACCGGAAGGGTCGGTTGAAACGATGAGACAGACTGTGAAATAATGGTAGTTGAACAGGAACTGGTGACTGCAATTTGTACAGTAGTTCGAGAGGTCATGTTTGGAATGAAGGGGCCTGATGTAGGAATAGAATTGGAAGACGAGATGGGGTTTTGATATAATGACGAGGCACAAGGAGTACACGAAAATAACTTAGCTAAAGTGGTATAACCATGTGGCAACATGGATCCACTAATCTCGTGAAAGGAGAGAAACGAGACACTTCCTATATAAGGAAATCCTTCTGGAGGAAATTCATACCCTTTTTCATCATCGATGTGAGGAGCATGGGTAGCGGAAACTTCTGAATGACCCATAGGAGACCAGGATTTCACCTTCTAACTCCATAGATGGAAACAATTGGTGACGAGGAACCCGAGATGTATGAGGGGATAACTCCAAAGGAATACTAGGACAGTCATATGTACTGTAAAGGCGTTGAGGAGATATCACAACAAAATTGAACAAAGGACTCGGCGAATAGTCAATAAGCCTCTACGGACTCTCAAGAGTCTATGGTATCTTAGGGATCTGAATAGGATTATGGGAGGAATCTGTATTAGGTTATTGAGGTGACAAAGAATCTGATGGAGGTAGACGAGAAGACACAGGCTAGATACTTGGAATGAGACCAAGTTCAAAACCTTGATCCTCAAGTGAATGAGGAATTTTCGGATGAACTCCTTGGGAGGACTCTTCGGTATCATACAATGAAGGGGAACTATGAGATGAACTCAATGGTTCAACCATGATGGCTTCCTCTCAAAAGAAAAAAGGAAAGGAGATTCATTTAAGGCTTTTAACAATCTTGAAATTAACAGGGATTTACTCAATATTGGTCTAAGAAGCAACTGCTTGGGTTTGACATGTTTATCATGGGTAGTTATTTTTAGAAACAAAAACTTTTCCTTTTCATCTTTTAAGCGTCTAGAAAAGGGTGAAAATGTGACTCTAGTCACTTTCGATGATTAGGGAGATTGAAAGGACAAGTTTCTTGATGATATTTTCAAATTTAATGAGTTAGAAAAGATCGAAATCACTTCTTAAGTGAATCTAGGTAAAAGGAGTACCAAGTAATTGTGAACTACAATATACACCTCATCAAATAAATTTACCAAGTACTTGACTTATGTGCAAGCAATCTCCCTGAATGTTGTGTTTTATGTATCACATTTACAAGACGACATACTCGACTTCCTATGGATAAAGGTTTGCAACCTATGGGGGTCTCCCTTTATATACGCAACGATACGGGGAGCACAAGTCTGTGCTAGTGTTGTCTAATGCTGAAGCGAATGACAAATGCTAAGTTTTAAAGACGTTGAAACACATCTCTAACCTAGAACACTAAATATATACGTTGATGTTTCAAATTCTCCTTAGATTAATTGTTAGATTTTAAAGTTGATCTTGGAATTATGTTTCAATTTCAAGGCCTTAATGATGTTACCTATTCCTAAAATGCAAACTAGATGATGAAACGAAATCCTTCAATTCGGTGAAAGCTATCTATGTAGTGAAGAAGATCACTCAAATCATGCATCAAATCAAATGAAAAAGTGGATCCATGACAATCTTCATACTCTAAATGCGAATATGAAATCTAATCTTTCATATGAAATGCAATGCTAAACAAATCTTAAAGCAAAATTTCACTAAGATATAATGATGATTTTTTCTCTTTTTCAAAATGCAACTAATGTAATATGGTGCAAAAGTAAAAGAGAATACGAGCAAGCCAACAAATATGGAAATCTCTTTCACATTAATGATTTGAATGCAACTCAAAAATTCTTCAAAAAGTATGAAAATAGAAACACTTTCGCTTTCGATTTTTGAAACACAAAACTTCAAAGCAATCTCTTCCTTTTTATTCCAATGAGACAATCAATTTGTAATCTATCGTTTGTCAAAGATAACTTAAGCAACTTTCACTGTATCTACTAATGAAAACAACTTAAGTCACAAGAACCAAAAGGTGATCTACAAAGTATATCTTAACACACAAAGACTCTTTAACACAGGTAATTGATCTCTGATCTCTGATCGGAAGACCAACAAGTGGACGAAAGTTGACCTAGAAGATATAGAAACCCTAAAAGGCTAATCAAACTTCAAGCACTCTCAAACCAAGTTGAAAGTTGATTGTAATCAGACAATAAGAAATTCAACCAAGATTGCACTTGTAAACCATAAGGAGAAGGCAGACATAACTAAAAATGAGGAAACAAACCCTAAATTTCTTAATTTTCTGCAATCAATGCACATGTTAAGAGGAAAGTAGCGACCATCACTACTGTAAGCAACAAAATCATGATGTCATCGCAACTATCAGGGTTAAACCCACGATGGTCAATAAAAAAAAAAAGAGACTCAAAATCTTCAAGAATGGCTCAAATTAACAACCTTTAGGCATCTACCAGAAAGTGACACTAACTACATACAAGCAATGAAGTCTAAAAATGAATGGTTGATTAAACTCATCAAAAGACAAGGTGAAGGAATGGAAGGAAAGGGTAATAGGGTCCCCAGTGGATTCACCATTTTGTTGACAAGGTTAATCCTCTCTGCGGATAGAAACGATCCCTCTAGCCCAATGAGTGGGTCAAGGAACTAAAGTGACAATCTACTAGACATCTTCCTAGATTATAATTGAAAAGTAGAACGAAAGAGATGACCTACCTCGTTCTGATGCTAACCTTATTTCCTTTGTTGAGATCCTTGAATCGCTTGTGTCATGAACTTGTTCTCGCTTCTCTCAGTGCTTATTTAATTACACAAGTGATCAAGAGACAAAAAAGCATGCAAAACCAATAGAAAATCCAACAATAACCTACTTAGCTGATCAAGGAATGCCAAGCTAATACATACATGAACATATATATTTTTGGAAGAAGAACCAGTAGTTGTATATCATTTAAATAATAAATGGAAGCTTACAACCATGCCTTGATGTTGAAAGCCTCTCCTTGAGTGGTAATCCAAGTCCAAGCCAAGAAACTATCCAAACACTCATTCTCCAAGTCTAATGAATAGCCTCTAAGCACAAGCTCAGTATACGGGTGCAAATGGACATAGACCAACCATTTGGGAATGGGAGAGGAGGAATTCATAGGCTGGGAGAGGGAGTTAGGACTTCTCCAAATATAGGATTAGGCCCACATCTCAAGGAGGTAGTTCAAATTAGGAGGATTCGACCTCATCTATGTGAAACCACCTCCAGTTCACTGCTCTGGAAGCTTCTAGATCACGAAGCTTCTCATCCTCTTTAGGAAAATTTCCTTTTTGAGACCATCGTAGGTATGCAAGCGAATAGAGTGATGCCATCCTGGGCTGAACATGGTGCAATAGGAGACCATCGTGGTTTTGAGCTTGATAAGAGCGATGACCCTCATTTTAAGGTTTCAAGAGTTATTTCTTCAGGGAAATCTCCAGACTTTTTCCAAGCAAAGTTAAAGGAGGGATCTGAGCTATGAGTATATTGTATGATGATCACGTTTCGTGCACTACAGGGTATTTCACAGGGAATAGCAGGAGGCGTAATAAAATATTGTGTAATAGGGTACAATTGGAATAGGCAGGTGGCTACCAATATCCACCTGGATCATTCCTTCCCCATTAGGAAGTAATGTTCCCCATTGCGCTGAGCTCCTCCATGAGATGAGGAAAATTCTATTGAACTTGCTCCCTAGTGAGCGACCTTCCCTGGTGAAGGAGTTGGCCTGCTTTGACAACTCGATATAGTTGGATCCTTTGTTGTTGGGTGTTCTTGATATACGTGTCTGTGATCTTATCAGTCGTGTCTTTTTGCATGCAATCTGGATTTAACTCTGTAGGTGTGAGTTGTTCTATAATGTTTGATGTGTCTAACAATGGTGGGAAGTATGGTCGAAGGCGATCCACATTGAACACTAGGTGCAGGCCAAGGAATGGGGGAATGTTGAGCTCAAATGCATTGTCTCCCACAACCTTGGTAGTGGTGTAAGGACCATATCATAGTGGTTTGAGTTTCTTATAGGCTTTAGTAAGGCATTCCTTCTGCAAATGTAACCATACTTTGTTGCCCACCTGAAACATGTGTGGCACCCGATTTTGATCATGTCGTTGCTTATAGTGGGCATTTGATTTCTCTAGAATGGCGTGGACCTACTGGATGATATGTTGGATGTGCTCAATGAATTTGATTTCCTTATCGACTTCAGACTAGACATGAGCTAAATCTACCTAAGTAGCTACAAATGGTATGGCCACATCAATGGGACATAGTGGCTAGAATCCCAAGCCCACCTGAAAAGGGCTATGGCCAGTGGAGCCGTGAAGAGCCCAGTTATAGCTATGTTGGACATAAGGGAGTTCATCCCATGTGCGTGGATGCTTTCAGTTGTACATGCACAGAATGTGTATGATCATCCTCTTGATGATCTTTGTTGGGCCATCAGTTTGGGGATGGAAAGTTGTTGACTTAGTGAGCTTGGTGTCCAGCATTGACCAGAGACTGGACCAAAATGTACTGAGGAACCTACTATCCCGATCTGAGATGATAGAATGTGGGATCCCAAAGTGTACACACAATCATTCAAAGAAGAGTTTAGCAATGGATTCTACTATGATATTCTTCTTGCAAGCCACCATAATGGCCATCTTCGAGAATCTGTCAACGACCACAAAAACATAGTCATTTCCATTCTTAGTAGAAGGAAGGCCCGACATGTAATCTGTTATCACAAAATCAGTACTGATGGCTGCTAATCAGTAAGACCCTATGTAACTATTTCAGACTAGACTCTTGGCTAAGGATTAGCCTCCCTAACCTGAGAGGGCTCTCTCAAAATAAACTATTGATTTATCATTAACACAAAGAGGGCTAACTCTTGAAATGAAAACTTAATAAACATGTTGGTTGGACAGACAACATAACATTTCTTCCATTAGGCTCATGGAGTCAAACACCTTTTCAATAAACTATCAACTACTCATTCATAGAAGTCAAGGCATGTAATGTTTAAGCACTCAAAACATTTCTCACAGAACCTCAACTCATAAGTATACACAGGAAGTCTGAGCACTAGGTGAATTCAGAGTGATTGTGTACCTATAGAGCTATAAAAAACATTTCTCAAAAGAACCCCAACTCATAAATATGCACAGGAAGTCTGAGCACTAGGTGAATTTAGAGTGATTGCATATCTATAGAGCTGTAAAATATGAAGGATAAAACAAAACCACATACATCTTGAGCGTTTGAACAAAGTATGAATCTTGAGAAGAAAAAGTAGTCTTTATATTACTGTAAAAAGTCTTTTATACAGGCCAATACAAACTTTGTTTTACATAAAAATCCAACCCTCATTACATCAGAGTTTCTTCTATATATAGGAAAACATTCTTAACTACTTTGAGCTTCCTCCTCCAGCATGAGGGGAGCTCGATGACTGATATTAACTACCCTTATCTATCTTAACAGACTCATTAAATCTACTAAGCATTGAACTGTAATTACAAAAGAGTCCTAATCAAACTTAAATTCTAATTTTATTCTCCTCGTATCATGGTTCCTTTCTAGATCTTCAACAGTTGTCTCCTTTAGTTCTGGCCGTGATAGCTGAGATAAGGATGCAAGAAACCAAATTAGCCTTGGATGTTGAATGTGCTGATGGTTCATTGATCACAATAATAAACCCTTGTTTTCTCGGTCCTTGTTTCCCATCATCCTTCGAAAATTAAGCATTGTGTTCCCAGCTCTTTAATACTTCAAAATCGATGAGCCTCACCATCTTTCCAGATATGCTGGAAGCCTTGTTGATTGAAAAAGTGTACAAGCCCACATCCTCGTATGTATGTTTAGCCAAACCCTAACCACCGGTAATAAAGTACCTTTATTAAAGCTATGGCTCAAGACAAAATATTTTACCTTTATGAAGGATGGACACTTGTCGTTATTTGAATGGCCCTGATAGCCTTATGTGGTCTCCTTGATGTTCATTAGGCCTTTTCTTCAAAATCTGCTGACCTCATCATAAAACTGTTTATTTTCTTCAAAAAAAAACAACACCTACAGCAATTTCGTAGCGCGCTACGAAACTGTTGTTTCTTCAAAAACACAGTCTTTAATGAATTTATCAATATTCTCTGTGACTGTAACAACTCTGCCACTGGTTTCAAAACTCCTAATTTACCTTGATTTTATATGTCATGCTTACATGCCTTAAAAACAATGAACTTAAGTAAAATAAAGCAAAACTTTGGAGCAGCACCTGACTTTAAAATCTGCAATTTCATTTGGCAACTAATTTATTTAGCTGTGCTTTTAGTTTTGCAACCTCCTTTTCCATGGCTGTGATTTCAGCTACAGCCCTCTCCATCTCAGCCATTTCTTTTTCGGTTGCCTCCCACTGGTCCTTTGAAGATGTAGCCTTTGCTTTTTGAGGAATGGGGATTTTTTTATTCAAACCTTTCTTCCTGATTTCTTTTGCTTCTTCTGTTTTGGGCTGTTGTTTTTCCATTTCTCTTGCTTGTCTTCTTGTAAAGGGATTTTTCTTCATTTTCTCTGCCTCCTCTGTTTTAGGCAGTTGTTCAATTACTTCTGTTCTAAGCACCTTTACAGCTACCTCTTCTCCGTGCACTTGCTCAGCTTCTTTGATCTGCTTCCTTGTGACTGGCCTCTGTGGTTTGAACACAAATTCTTTACCAGGTTCATCAAACCTTAACCTCTTTGAGGCCTTTGATTTTTTAGTGCTCTCTGGTGATGATTGAGTTAGGTCAATATGCCTTGACTCACTATGCACTGATTTAGCTTGCTCAAAATCAATAGCCTCAAGCAAATCATTTAAACTAGCTTTTGATATTGGACTTTCTTCAACAGCTATTGATTTGCCCTTCTCTTTGCTTAACTGACTTCTGGTTTTTACTCTTGATACTTGTTCAACTCCACTTGACCCTGGTGCATTTTTCTTGTGCTTAATTTTCTCTTTTGATGATGATTGCGGTGTCTCTTTGATAACTAATGGCTTATTTGATTCCTTCAATTGGGTCTTGGTTTTCTTCTTGCCTTTTATCTCCTTTCTTAGTTCAGCAAGAGTAGGTTCCTCAGTTGACCTTTCTCTTTCTCTAACAGG